>JARHVA010001959.1:2295000-2400000 GCA_037957365.1 Torreya grandis | reverse complement strand
GCAACCATCAATGGTCTCCACTCCTGATCTACAAATTGTTCTATATAGGTATGCACGTCTTTACCAAACTAGTGGGATTACCACCTTCATGGCCAAAGGACCCCCGTATTTAACTCCTTCATAAAAGCATTCTTCCAAACATCAAGCCCTACCACTTCCCATTTTACCAAAAGACTAAGATTGAGATGCTCATTCGAGACTTACTAAAGCAATGAATTATTCACCCCAGTACCAACCCATATACTTCCTCAATTCTCTTTATTCAAAAAAAAGATGGGTCATGGTGCCTCTTCATTGACTTTTGCGTACTTAATCACATCACAATCAAGGATAAGTTCCTAATCTATGTTATTGATGAGCTTCTTGACGAGTTTTATGGCACTCATTATTTTTCCAAGTTGGATCACTGCTATGGATATCACCAGATCCGACTTCATGAGGATGATATCCCTAAGATATATTTTTGCATGCATGATGGCCACTATGAGTTTTTGGTCTTGCACTTTGGCCTCACTAGTGCTTTTTCAACATTCCAGGTATTGATGAATAAAATATTATGGCCCTACCTATATAAATTCATTCTAGTCTTATTTGATGCC
This sequence comes from Torreya grandis, assembly GCA_037957365.1. Taxonomy (NCBI): domain Eukaryota; kingdom Viridiplantae; phylum Streptophyta; class Pinopsida; order Cupressales; family Taxaceae; genus Torreya; species Torreya grandis. The sequence continues at coordinate 2,399,401 of JARHVA010001959.1, read as the reverse complement.
ATCCTCATTTATAATAAAACATGGTCTCAGCATCTACAACATTTAAAAATTGTAATATAAATTCACTCTGACCATCATCTTTGTGTAAAACAGTCTAAATGCACTTTTAGCCATGATGAAGTAGAGTATCTCAGGCATATTATTTCAGCCCAAGAGGTTCAAGTGGATCCTAAAAAAATAACTACCATGACAAATTAGCCTCATCCTTAAACACTCAAGAGCCTCCACGGTTTTTTGGGGATGACTGGATACTATCACAACTTTGTCAAGGATTACGAGAAAATTTCATCTCTATTGATAGTTAAGTTGAAAAATTATGCTTTTACATAAAGACAAGCTGATGAGTGTGCATTTGAATAATTAAAACAATCTATGTGTACTACACTTTTTCTAGCTATGCCAAATTTTTCTAAGACCTTCACTATCAAGAGTGATGCTTGTGATAATAGACTTGGTGATATTCTCCTCCAAGAAAGATGCCCCATTGCGTTCACTAGTAAATATCTTTCTGGCACGAATTTATCACTCTCTACTTATGAGAAAGAAATGATGGATATTTTGCATGTAATACATAAGTGGTGACCATACCTACTAGGAAATCATTTTTTCATCAAAACTAATCACCATAGTCTAAAATATTTCTTGGAACAATGGGTCTCTACTCCATCACAACATAAATGGGTCAACAAAGTCATGGGTTATGACTATGAGATCACTTACAAGAAGGGTAAAGATAATATTATGGCTGATGCTCTGTCTCACACATTTGTAGACCAAGCTTCTCTTTCATCTATTTCCATGTCTATTCTAAATTGGTTGGATGCTATACAATAGGGGTATGTCATTGACTCATTATTTCAAATCATTCAACAGTTTGCCAATAACCCCTTTGTTGTACCACATTATTCTTGGGATGGTACTTCTCTATGATACAAGGGTCATCTAGTGCTTCCCCAGAGCATATATCTTCAGCAGGGTTTATTATATGAACTCCATGCTTCTCCATCCATAGGGCACTCAGGGTTTCTCAAAACTTATGAGCAAGCACAATGTAACTTCTTTTGTAAGGGAATGAAAAAGACAATTCAATATATGGTGATTGAATGTTATACCTACCAATGCAATAAGGGTGAAACCACACTCATCCCTAGGTTGCTTGAACCCTTACCCATCCCTACCAGGATTTAGATAAATATTTCTATGGATTGTATAAAGGGGCTCCCTAAATCTAGAGGGAAAATAATGATCTTAGTTGTGGTTGATTGCCTTTCCAAATATAGTCATTTTTGTGCCCTTAGCCATCCCTATATTGCCTCCATGGTCACACAAATTTTCTTGTACCAAAATTTTCATCTTCATGGCATTCTTTCATCTATTGTCTCAGATTGTGAAGCAACCTTTACTAGCCATTTTTAGATAGAACTATTTTGACATACTAGTACCCAACTAAAGATGAGTTTTGGGTATCATCCATAAATGGATGGCTAAATTGAAATTTTCAACAAATGCTCAAAACATTTCCTTCATTCCTTCACCTTAGAACAATAATATTAGTGGGAAAAGTGGCTCCCCCTTGCCAAATGGTGGTACAATATCTCTTAGTACACTTCAACAAAAATGACTCCATATGAAGTTGTCTATGGTCAAGCACCATCACTACTCGTTATGTAAACCCCAAGTAGTTCATAAGTTCAAGTGGTCAACATGATTCTCTAAATCTAGGATTAGATCCTCAACACCTTATAGGACAATCTTCATATCGAATAAAATCGAATGAAACAACAAGCTGATTAACACTATTCTGAGCGCACTTTTCAAGTAGGTGATATGGTTTTTTTTCACCTATATCCATAAAAGAAATCCTCCCTAAAACTTAAATGGCATCATAAGCTAGCTCCCAAGTTCTATGGTCCCTATAATATTTTCAATGAGATTAGGTCGGTTGCTTATAAGTTGGAGCTCCCACCTTCTTCTTGAGTTCACCCAATATTTCATGTCTCTTGTCTAAAAAATGTTCTTGACATAAACATTAGAGTGAAAACTATTTTACTAGACTTTGATAATGAAGGATCCATCCTTCTTGAGCTGGAGGCAATACTGAACAAGCACACATGCCAACTTTACTCCTGCTCCATCATAGATGTTTTAATTTAATGGCACAGAATGCAACCAAAGGATGCCACATGGGAACCACTATTTAAGATTCAACACCAATTCCCACATTTGAAGCTTTAAGGACAAAGCTTGTTTTGAGATGGAGGGTATGTTAGGAACCTGTGTTACCCCTTCTCTTTAATTTATTAGTAAAATAGTTGCTATGGATGCATATGCTTTGTAAGTCATCTCGTGAGCATTTTATTTTATCCCACATTCATGGGAAGTAGTGGTTGTTTATATTAGATTTAGTATATAAGCAAGTGTTGAGGCCAATGAAGGCATCCATGAATTTATTGTATTGAACTTTCTCAAAAAAGGTTACCCCCTCAAAGAGGCTAACGATTCTACAATTTAGCCATTGTAATTTAGTTTTCCTTATTTGAGTTAATATATTGCTAATTTTCATAGTTTATTTCATATATTTGCAATTATCTGCTAACTTATTTAGGAAGGATGCACTCAGGCCTCCTATATCTATGAACTTATGCTAGAGTATAGAGTACAATGCAACTATGGGGCCATAGGGTAAGACAACTATGAAAAGTAAGGATGACATAACTGAAAAAATATTGAAAACATTTTCATAGTTTTAAAACTACATACTATATAATAAGGTCTGCCAAAATATCTTGATCACATCCATATTGGCGTTTCAAATATTTTTTTATTTCAATTAATAAACCATGACAACCAAAATATAATTATTACCTTAAATATTTAAAAATAAAATATGATATGATCATAAGGCTCAAAGGCTCTTTTTGTACAATACATACGATAAGATCATGTGTAATACTTATTATAAATTTAGTACATAAAACAACTCACACTTTTGATACATAATAGACTCAAATAAGTTCATGTTACAAGGGATTGATTCTTTGAGGATGTATGTTCTATAAGTTATACCTTGAAAGAAATTGTAAAATATTTCTCTTTCAATATTTGATATCATTTTCGTTGGGATGAACTACTAGAATCCATGGCTATGATATACTCTAAATATTGAAAAAATGGTAGCTCATCAGATTTTTAGAATAAAATTAAAACCTTGTCCCAACACTTCTACAAGTGTGTAGAATTTAATGGTGAACAAACTGAAGGCATTTTATATTTGTCAAAGCAAAGGAAGTAGTTGATTTGATTACTATTGTCCCCAAAGTCTGTCACTCATTTTTGGGACAACATATGAACTATTTTTGGTCTTACAAGCCAAAAATTCTCTCTTCCCTTCTCAAAAATTGTTTTGAGCCTTCAAATCCTTCATTTTTCAAGATTTTTCAAAAATCTACAGACTCTGTAGGCTTGAATCTATGAACTCTACAGGTGGAACTATGAACTCAATTTCTACAGACTCCACAGGCAGGAAACTACAGACTTTGCAGATAGGTTTCTATGGACTCCGCGAGCTAGATTTATATGGACTCTTTCAAGGTTAGAGAAAACTTAGAGAAAACTACAGACTTAGAAATCTACAGACTCTACAGGCTTGAATCTATGAACTCTATAGGATAAATCTACAAACTCATTTCTATAGACTCTGCAGGCTTGAATCTACGGACTCTGTAGGACTGGATTCTATGAACTCTGCTGGATTCTACGAACTCTGCAGGTTCATTTCTATGGACTCAATTTCTATAGACTTTACAAGAACAAATCTACAGACTCTATAGGAAGAAAATCTATGAACTTATTTCTATGGACTCCCCGAGTTCTATGAACTCGTATCTACAGAGTCTACAAGTTAGTTTCTACGGACTCTATAGGTTACTAACTACGGACTCTATAGGAAAGAAATAGGTTCAACACTTAGCCATTTTTTTCAATCAAGAAGTTTAAGGGAAGGTCTTCCAAGAGCCCGAAGGATAAGTGCCCTTGTGGAGGGCACTCAGTAGCCAAAATGGACCCTTGTGACTTTTTTGAAAGGCAACCTTGGAGGTCAGACAACCTTTGCGAAGGGTAGGTGGTGAACGAGTTGGACCGTTCCAAAGGCCAAGCGAACAAAGGAATTCCTTCAAAAGGATTTCCCATGGAAAAGTTGTTAAGGCAATTCCTTTAGACAAAATGTCTGAAGGAATTCCTTCAGACATTTGTTCAAAGGAATAAACCCGATCGAAGAGAAAACCTGTGACAAAGTGGCCAAGGCAAAAAGAGACACAAAGGACCATTTTCTTTAGACAAAGTGTCTGAAGGAATTCCTTCAGACATTTTGTTTGAAGGAATTAACCCGAGGACTCTTCGAGAGAAATTATCTTGAAGGCCATTTGAAGACTGCTTGAAGGGCATGGACCCTTGTGGGGGGCTCTCCTCGAGAAAAAATATGCCTTTCTCAAGACCCTAAAGGGTAGGTCCCCTCCAGAAAAGGGTCAAATGACAAAGCCAAAGGAATTTCCAAGGAGAATGACGGGCCCGTAGACGTCAAAGTTAAACACCATGAACTAGCTATTGGGATCTAGATGTTTGGTGACATCCTCGCAGCTATCAAATTTAGGGCAACAAACTAGCCATTGGTTTCCTAATGATGACAGGCCTGCAAATATCAAATTCACAAAAATGAAATAGATGTTGATCTTTGAAGGCTTGATCAAAGACCTGAATGCATTCAAAGGCCAAAATGTGAAAGGGAAGAACTGCTGATGGAAGAGCGTAAAGAGCTAGCAAGACTGAAAAGATAGCCTGAGAGCCCAAATCATGACAAGAAGAGACAAAGAGGAAAATATCTATGCAGTATTTATTCTGGTAGTTAGAATAGTATGCAAAGTAGATTTTCAAGCTTGCAAACATTAAAGGCACAGCCTATTGGTCTCTTTTGGAGTAAAGACAAAATGGACAACTATGTAGATGTTAGAGGGGATAGACCAGATGATCCAGACCCAGGAGAAGACATATGGGATGAAATGACATGCCATAGTTAAGATAGCCACCCTGTTTTCAATGTAGTCCTTTGACAAACTTGGAAATGCATTGAAGGCATTGACTGTAGCATGGGTCATCCCATGGGAAAGAGTGCCAAGCCTTTCTTGGTTGATATACATTGTAATTTATCTCATTATGAAGAGGAGATATTCTTTTTCATTTTTATAAAGGCAAAACTCTACCTAATTGAAAGGCAAATACTAAGACTTTGAGCTCAGATTGTTGATCATTTTATTTTATCTGAATGAGAAGGCAAGACCCTTACAGACTTTGTGCTGTTATATCTTGTGTCATTTTAGGAGATTGTTCTTATGTCTATCTTCTAGATGCATTCTTGTTTATTTAATTTAATAGGAAAAACTAGTGGAAGTGTAAAGGGGAAGATGTCCTGAAGTCAGTTACTTTCAGACTTTGTGCTGTTATAGTTGCCTTCAGTGTGTGCTTTTTTAGTTTCTTTCTATTTTGAGGATTCTTGGATGACTTTGTGCCCCCATTATCCTGTGTTTCACTCTTTGGGTAGTTGAGGTGGAGACTTTGGGCTCCATTTCATCCTACTGGTTACTGTGCCCCTTTTGTTATTAGTTACTTGTCACTCCCTGAAAGAACTCCAACTGTTTGCTATAAAACCACTTTTGAAAGAAGAGAAGTGCCTTCAATGTTTCCACCTAGATTTTCTCCTTTGTCTATGAACATCATCTTTGAAAAAAGAGAGATGAATGGTGTATCCTACCCCTGAGTGTTATTTTTTGCTTATATCTATAGTCTATATCTTCTATATATTTATAGGGAACCTCCCCTTGATGAGAGGAGAGATTTTTCCATCTCTGATGTAGTAAACCTGGAGATTGGGCTAACTAATCTCTTTTGTTGTGGATAATAAGACCTATTTTGCTCACCAATTAGCTGGTTGACAAAATATTAAAAAGAGAAGAGAGAAATTTTGACTTGTAAGACTAAAAATAGTTCATGTGTTGTCCCAAAAATGAGTGATAGACTTTGGGGACAATAACTAGCTCTAGTTGGGGAACTTCCCTTAGTTAGAATTTTGAAACAACTAAGGGGAGTAGAAACCAGAATCTATAGTACCTTGAAGTGTGCCGTTGGGCTATGGAGTCATGCTACACAAAAATGAAAGGCTCCAAAAAATAAAAATGAACAACACACAATAAAAACAAAAGCTATACAAATATACATATGTATAGGGGAACTTATCTGATACTTCAAGAGTTGAAGTGCTTTAGATGCTGCCCATTGTGAGGCAGAGAAAATAGCATGCCATCTTGATACTTCAACAGGAAGCTATTTTCACCATTGAGCTGATGGATAATAAATGAGCCTCTCCATAGTGAATCAAATTTCCCATGCATTTCCTTTGGTTCTCTTCTCTTGTCCCATAAAAGGACTTGATCTCCAATCTAGAAATCTTGGTTTTTTGCTTTTTGGTCGAAGAGCTTTTTCACCAAACTTTGATGCAGGACAATTCGGTCCACACCATAGTTATCTGCTCATCCATCTCGATCAAGCACATGATCCTCTTATCAAGGGAGCTTTCATACATTTGATCTTCAATTGCCTTAGCTAATTTCAATGCTGGCAATTCCAAGGTGATGGGTATTTCAACATTAAGACAATAAAGAAGTTAGAAGGGAGACATACCAATTGCTCTTTTTGGTGTAATTTTATCTACCCATAAAGTATCAACCAATACTTTATGCCATGTTTTTTGGTTGTCATCCACCAACTTCTTGATGATAGTCACTAGGTTCTTGTTGCTTGATTCAGCTTGTCCATTCCCTTGTGGAAAGTAATCAGAAGAGTGGGAGAGCACGATCCCATAGTAAAAACAAAATTGAGTGACTTCTTGGGAAGTGAAACAAGCTACATTATTAGTGACAATCTTGGTTGGGAGCCCAAACCTAGCAATGATGTTCTCTTTGAGTAAATTGCATACTACTTTTGAAGTAGCATGTTTGGTTGGGATAGCTTCCACCCACTTGGTAAAGTAATCTATGGTTTTGAGGACATAATCATGTCCAACACTTGAAGATGGGTTTATAGCACCAATAAAATCGATGCCCCATTATTGAAATAGCTCTTCTATCACCACTGGCTTGAGAGGCAATGTAGCTAACTTGGGTCTCCCAACAAACTGCTGTCATAGTTCACATTTTCTTACCCATTTGTATGCATCTTAAAATAGATTGGGCTAGTAGTACCTAGTGCACAGAATCTTATGGGCAGTCATAGGAGCTAAAAAATCTCCTCCATAGGCTAGATTGTGGAAGGACCTTAAAAGTTGGTTCTACTACTCTTTATCCACGCAGTGAAGGAAAATTCCATCAAGGCTCCTTTTATACAGGTCATTGTCCCAGAGGACAAAATTTGCAGCTTTCAACTTGGTAGTCCTCATTTCTTTATAAGATAGGTGAACAGGACACTCACCATAAGTAAGAAAATGAGTAATACCTGAATACCACTCTTTCGTGGTGGAGACAAAGAGGATTGTCATCGTGTCTTCTAATTTTTCAAGCTCTGTTCCTTCTAGCTTGTTATCAACAATTAATTGGCATAGACCCTTACCATGCACCAACTTCATTGGTTTGATGACTAGATCAAACTCCTAGATTTTTGCAATCCAATTGCCTCTTTTCATCCCAAACTCCTGCTGAGTTAGTATGGATTTAACCGTGGTATCAGGAACTAAGGTAGTGATGTGTGAATTCATGATGTAGAAGCGAAAATGCTTCACTGCCATTACCACCGCATAGGCATGCTTCTCCATATTTGAGTACTTTAGCTCATGAGATTTAAGAGGACAACTCATGAAATAAATGGAAGATTCCATACCTTATTTATTCTATTGAACTAGAATTGCTGAAAGCATGTGTTCAGAAGCATAACTGTATATGGTGAATTCCTTGTTGTAGTCTGGACAAACCAAAATTGGGGCATAAGCAATAGCTATCTTGATATCATGGAATGCCAATTTGCCTTCTTCGGTCCAGCTGAAAGTGGCCTTTCCCTTCATCATATTTACAATATGATGAGTCTTCTCAACAAACTCAGGGATGAACCTTCTTAAGAAATTCACCTTTTCAAAGAAAGAGTGAATTGCAGTCTTACTTGTGGGCAAAGTAAGCTCTTGAATGGACTTGACTCTATTTGAGTCAATCTTTATGCCTTCTCTAGACACAATGTGTCTGATAAGCTTTCCTTCTGTCACTTAAAAAATAGACTTCTTGGGGTTTAAAGAAATGCCATTCTGGTGGCAGCGTTCCAACACTTATTGCAAGTGGCGCACATGATTTAGGCAATGCTTAGAAAAGATAGTCAAGTCATGAGGATAAACTACAATGAACTTACCCATTTCATCTTTGAAATCAAGGTCCATTTCTCTTTGGAAGGTGGTGCCATCATTTATCAAGTCAAAAGGCATCCTTCTATATGTAAACGTGCCCCAAGGTGTGGTGAAGGCAGTCTTGTGTTGGTCTACTTCACCAAATTCAGCTTGATTTTATCCCAAGAAGTCGTCTAGCATTGATAACATCTCTAAACTGGTCACTGTCTGAAGAACTTGATCCATGATTGGTAAAGGATAGTTATCCTTCAAGGATGATTGATTCAAGTTCTTAAAATTCACACAAAGGTGAATTTTTCCATTCTTCTTTCTTACAGGAACTATATTTGCAATCCATATGGAATGATGGATTAGGAAGATTATCCTAGCATTTAGAATTTTTTGTATCTTAGATAGAATGGTACTCGATATCTTCAGATTGTATTACCTAGATTTTTTCCTATAAGGTGCCAAATCACTTTTGAGAGGAATGTCATGGTAAATTTCATCAGGCCTTTATGACTTCAAATCATCATAGGAGTATGCTAAGACATCCATGTACCAGCTAAGCAAAGTAGTGAACTTGAACCTCTCCTTAGGAGTGTAGTATTTTCCAATGTTCACCATCTTGGGATCTTATTTGGTACCCTGATTTACCTGATCAAACACCTGGGAGGAGCTTGAATTTGTTTACTATTGTTTGATGAATATATCATGCTTGTCAAACAAATTTTCAAGGGAAACTAGCCCTTTTGAGATTTTATTCCCTTTCAGTTATAAGAAATTTTCATCCGAGCTTGAACTTGATTCAGGAGCTAATTCAAACTATTGGGGCTCATTGCCTTCAAAGTGAAGCTGTTGAAAGCTATCCTTTTGTTCCAGGAAGGGAATGATTTGGTCATAGTTATTAAACACCTGCCAATGACTAGAATTATCAGGTACACTTGGTCGAAAGACCAACTCAATAGTTTACTTATCTCCTTTGAAGTCAAGGTGAGGAACCAAAAGAGTGGCTGAAATAGCCAGTGCATCAGCTCTATTATTGAATTCTCTAGGAATGGTAGAAATGCTAAAAGCATCAAAGCTCTCAATCTAATCTCAAACTAGATTTTGGTAGTGGAATAATCTCTCATTTTTGGTTTGATACAGGTTTTTAACCTGACAAACCACTAGTTCAGCATCTCCTTTGGCATGGAGTTTGATGCCTTTGTCACGAGCAGCCCTCAATCTAAGCAATAGCGATTCATATTCAGCTGTATTATTAGTATTGATGAAATGTAATTTGTAGGATGAAAAAAAAATATCTCTTTGAGGAGGTGTCAGCACAACCCCAGCTCCTGAACTAGTAGAGGAGCAGCTACCATCAAATTCCAAAATCCATACCTCTTTAGGCACTGATTTTTCTTTGGATAATTCTTCATTTAGAGGTTGACATCCTTCCACACTTGCATTGCACTTTACCAATTCTTCTGCTATTCTAGCTGAACGTATTTCTAGGTTGACACCTTTAAGAGCTTCAAAAGGTGCTTCATGGACTTCTTCCATGGATAGAAAATAATTACCCATGCCTGAAGACTCAAACAAAATTTGAGCTTTAGGTGCTGATGTTTGGGTGACCACATATTTTACTTCTTTTTCAAGAAGCAATCTTTTCATAACACATTTGACTGGAATCCCTGCTTAGGATAGGTCCATGCTCAATTCACCTCTAACATCCTTACAAAAATTTTGCCCAAGAAGGATGCCATATGATGCTAGGACGTCAACCACTAGGACAATCATCTTGATTCTCTTGTCTAGAAAGGCTGCAAATGCAAATTAGGCATCCTTAATTTGTCCCCGCAATCGTACTTGTTTGTTCTCCATAGAAAAACATCTCCCAAATGTCTTGGTTAGTGTGAGACCAAGGGATTCTACCACTTTGGCAGACATGACATTATCTAAAGCTTTAGAATCAATGATGCAATTGCTCAACTTGTGACCATTTATCAACAGAGAAACATAGAAAGGCTCTATTTTCCCAGGAGTAGCAGGAGAAGTAATGACAAGGTTGTTTGGGATAGATCTATTCCTTGAGAGATCATGAGTTACCTTCTTAGCTTTTTGTCTTGCCGGGATGATTTGGTTCTTCACACATTGAACCAACTTATCTAATTACTCAAGATTGGACTGCAAAAATTCAAATTCAGACATTTGAATTTTGGTTTTCTTTATATAGTCAATTATGTCAAATGTCTGGAAAGAGCTAGGAGTAGAGGATGGGAGATCTTCTTTTTCATTTTTACAGAAGAAAACTCTACCCAATTGAAAGGCGAATACTAAGACTTTGAGCTTAGATTGTTGATCATTTTATTTTATTTAAATGAGAAGGCAAGACCCTTGCAAAATTTGTATTGTTATATCTTGTGCCAGTTTAGGAGACTGTTTTTATGTCTATCTTCTAGATGCATTCTTGTTTATTTAATTTAACATGTAGAACTAGTGGAAGTGTAAAGGAGAAGATGTTCTAAAGTCAATTAATTTCAGACTTTGTGTTGTTATAATTGCCTTTAGTGTGTGTGTTTTTTAGTTTCTTTCTATGTTGAAGATTCTGGGATGACTTTGTGCCCCATTATCCTTTGTGTTTCACTCTTTGGGAAGTTGAGGTGGAGACTTTGGGTTCCATTTCATCCTACTAGTTACTACACCCCTTTTGTTATCAGTTACTTGTCACTACCTGAAAGAACTCTAGCTGTTTGCTATAAGACCACTTCTGAAAGAAGAGAAGTGCTTGCAGTGTTTTCACTTGGATTTTCTCTTTTGTTTGTGAACATCATCTTTGAAAAAAGAGAGATGGATGGTGTATCCTACCCCTGAGTGTTATTTTCTGCTTATATCTATAGTATATAGCTCCTGCATATTTATAGGGAACCTCCCCTTGATGAGAGGAGAGATTTGTCCATCTCTGATGTAGTAAACTTTCACACTGGGCCGACTAATCTCCTTTGCTATGGATGATAAGACCTATTTTACTCGCCAGTTAGCTAGTTGACAAAATATTCACCTAATAATTACCACAATAATTTTAGAACAAGTTAAAGTTTTGGACCATGCTTTCTAAGATGGATTGATCACTAGACTATAGACTACATTAAGTCTGAGTGAAATACTACATGATGGTATCTCAAAATATTTTAATATTGATAATTTATTCTAAACAATAATTTTGGACTCAATGAAAGATGAGAGAATTTTTAGTGCATTGTTATTTTAAAAGTTAAAGTTAAGAAACAAGCTTGACAAAAACTGGAGACTTGTTTGAAGCTTTATACAATTAGATACAATGTCCTCAATTTTTCATTTGATAGAGCTTTGATAATTTGGTAGCCAACATCTGAAAGAAGAGGATTGACTAATAATTCTTCAAACACACTAACATTCTACAATATTAGATCCTAGTCCAACAACTTTTAAAAATAATGCAAATAATAATTATAAAGAACAAAAAAAAATAAAAATTGGTATGTTAAAATTTGAAATTTAGGCATCTAAAATCTAAGGTTGATCGAGGAAGGACAATAAATTTTGTGATTGATTTTGACCTTTATTTTATCAAAGTTTTGAGAAAGGTTGTTGAAGATAATATAGAGTATATAAATGACTAAGAGGTAATTTACGTATTTTTGTGTTCTATTTGATTAAGAATACATGTCTATAATAGTTTTAAACTCTATTATAGAGATGCATAAGTATATTATAGTGTTCCTTTGTTATTTTATATCAAACTTGATTGAGGTATCTATAGCGTAATAAATTTTAATTATCTATATTGGACCAATAGCTTTACATCAGCCAATAGATTGCATAAATGATAATAAAAATTGAGATTTTTTTCACATATGTATTTGACTAACTTACATTAATCTCATGGGTGACGTGTTGGACCAACATTAAATTTTGCCTTGTTCCTTTAATATGCTAGCACCAATTCACTAAAAAATAAGGTAAGATTTCAACCTTGATCCCTGTAGCTTTAATTTCACTTACACCGTATTCAATACTAGAAATAAAATATACATTAAATTTGAGAATTTTGGATGTGAAGTCATTTATGTTATTTACCTATTTTAACACTATCTAATTTTTTAAGCCTTGAATACGTAATAGTTTCACCTTCCAAGTTAATAATTATAGTTTTAGTTATTTATTATTAAGTTTTTCAGTCATTAAAACCATATATAAGAAAGAGCATGTTTTTTTTACTCAGTTTTATAAATTTTTTAAGAACCACTTGTGACTTAGGACACTATAATCTTAAGGTAATAATTATATTTTGGTTAGCATGGTTTGTTAATTGAAATAAAAAATATATTTGAAAGGCCATTATTGATTATGGATATGGTTAAAACATTTTGACAGACCTTATCATTATTGATTATGGATATGGTTAAGACATTTTGATAGACCTTATAATTATTGATTATAGATATGGTTAACACATTTGAAATTAAGGATGACAAGTAAATATCTTTAAAAAAATGTTTTTTAGGGAACTTGTCATTATATTTATTCATTTTAAGATAGATGACGCAAAAAACTGTTCTCAGTGTTCAGAACCAAAAAAATATAAATCTATACATTGAAATTACAAAGAAACTAACTTAGAAATTTTTTGCACCTTCATTTCCAACTTCTCTTCCCAATATTGTAACTAATCGAGCTTTGATTCTACCAATAATTTGCATCAATGACTAGGAAAAATGTCACATATATATTTGAGTAACTTACTTATACTCGAATACATATGTATCTGTGTAATAGACTTTATAATTATTATAGACATGTTTGCTTAATTAAAAAAAGACTAAGAGTAGTTGTTTGAATTCAAAATCATTTGTCTTGAAATGAATAAGTATAATAATAAGTTCCCTGAAAAATATTTCTTTAAAGATATTTTCTTGCCATCCTCACTTTTCATAGTTGTCTTACCCTATGGTACCATAGTCAATTTAAAGTAATAATCATATTTTGGTTGAGATGGTTTGTTAATTGAAATAAAAATAATATTTGAAAGGACATTATTGATTATGGCTTATTTTATAGTTTATATCTCAATTATCAAAAATATGTATATGTGAATCATATTTTAAATAATATAATCTAACATATCCAACAGAGTAAAGCCTATAGAAGAGACAATCTCTTAAAGGAAAAATTTATGATTTTATCAATCTCTTGATATCTCTTTTATATCTCTATCACTGAAAAGAGAGAAAAAGAAATCAAATGAAAGTAACCAACAGAGAAGAAAAATCAATGTACTTAATGTATACTTACAGATTAGTCTCTTGATATCCCTTTTATATCAATCTCTTTATATCTATTTTATAACTTAGATTAGTCTTTTGAAATATGTACAGAGGTTTGTACTCAATGTATACTAAGTATTTCACATGATCTTACCGTATGTACTACATAAAAATAGCACTAGAGAACTATATTTTTAGGACATGAAATATAATTTTAAAAAAATTGATTTCAACCTCTCCCTAAGATTCATCTTGAATTTTGATCATGTTACATATATTTATTCACTGATTTTGGTAAGGCTAAAACAAAATCAATATGTAGAAACAAATTTAAATTTTTTATTATATTAAAATAAAATTAATTATTAAAACATTAAAATCCATGTGTGTTTTCATAATTATTTAGTAAAGAGTAAACCATTCAAACTTACTACTCTGTAAAAAGTAAAATACTACCATGTATATACCAAAAATACTAAAACTAATATCAACATACTTAAAAATATCATGATAGTATTTCATAAGTATCAAGTATCAACAAAAAATTCAACACAATAATTTAAGTTTTAACCAGAGTCTGCATAAAAAATTAAATCTATCAAAGGGGCACCCTTCTCAGTCAACTACTCATTATACTTAATGGAAGCAACAATAAGTTCAATCAAGTAGGTTGGGCCCTTTTTTGAATCATATACATCCAACCTAGCCTTTCTTAACATTTTGACCTCCATAAGTTGTGTTGCGGGACTACTAGCACATGTTTTGTTAGAACAAGCATATTTTTCAAGATCAAAGGGTGGAATATTACTGTTCAGTGGAACAATTTCATTGGGATGCAATTTTTTAGTGAATTTAAGAATATTTCAAGGGGTTCAGGGAATAAAACATTTTTCTCATTACGCTGAATGACAACATGCTTGTGTTGAGGGGGCTCATTTGAAGTGCCTCATCCTCAAGGATGATTCCTCCAATGTGCTCCCCTCCATGCTCTATTTCCATGTAAATTCAAAGAGCTAGCAGGCAAAGAGCTGAGAATATTCAAAAAAGTAGGGTCATTGACATCAAAATGCAAGGAAATATAGGTTCTCAATTAAATAGTCTAGGAAATATATTAGTAACCTTGTGACCATGAAAGACTCAATCGTCTTGAGAGCTACCCCGTGAAGGAGTAGCCTCACTATATTGATTATCATCATGACCCAAAACATCTCTACCTAAATCATTTAAACCTGAATTCCAATCTGACATCTAATAAAGTATGTTATTATAAGCATTTTACACAACTGAGCTCAAATCAAATACATGAAACTCAAATCCATACAAATTCCTAGCCTTATGAGTGTCATATATATATTTCTATAAATACAAATAACTGTATCTTCAAAAATCTGAAACTAATAGTTCTAATTTTGACCATATCAAATAATCAAATACCAAATAAACACATTGGGATCAGATTTTACATTTAAATATATATAAGTGGTATGTGTTAAATTTAGTAAGTAAAATAAAATTTAATTTTTTTGGGTGACTATCTAAGTGTGATTATATTTTGGAAGTGGATATCAAATAAATATAAGTATGTGATTTGTTCAGATTAAGATCTATACCTTTATTTACACAAGGTCAGTTTATTTGTTTTGGATTAGTGTCATCAATAAATACTAAGCTATGTAAGTCGATATTGATATTTGATTGTCGATATTATGTGACTATGACTATACAATCACCTCCAGCTATCTTTGTATGCTTTATATGTATGATCTCAAACCCTAATGATGCAGGCAACTCTAGGAATCAATATTTTCCACCTTGAAACTTTAGGCATGCTTATGAGGGCTTGAATCCCACAAAAAATGAGAAAGTGTAATATGTTGAGCTAACTTCAATCACCCTCATCTCATAATTGATCATTATCTATGTATTTGATACTCCAATGAGAGAAATCAACCTACACGTAATTCTACCACCTAGTGTGATTGTGTAATTGTGTTATTTCTATCTATATATGCAACTAATGATTTTACTTTGATACTTGACAATACTTTATTTCACTTACTTTTAATGTGCTTCAGACTTATTTTATGATTTTCTTAGTGATAGATTCACAATTTGGGAAGAATAGGGCATATTTATTCAGTGTGTAATAGTGTATCGATAAGTCCTCAGTGCCTTTGAAATGAGACGTTGATGTTATTAAATATATTAGTCCAATTGGGTAATTTCACACATCATCGACATACTAGGAAAATGAGTCAACCCTAAGGAAATGTTTATTTTTTAAAAATGACCTTTGTTGGGAAAAGGTTAGTTCCAAATAGATCATGTCAATATCAACTTACGATATTGACTAAAACCAACAAAGTTGACTTGTGTATAGGTGCACTGAAGTGAAGATCCAAGGATATTTTTGTAGGATATTTAACAAGTTTGAAATAGATAATCAATTTCATATGTGTAACGAAAGAACAAAAGAGTCAACTCATAAGATAACATGTAAGTATGAGAGAATGGAAGATAAAGACCTTGTTTATGCACTCAAGTCATGTATTCTAAATGTGTGTCAATCTTGTCATTATTAGTTACTTAATACTATATTTTAGTATATATAAATTCTGTTAGGAGTGTGGAGCTAAAAGCTTCACCAAGGAGCATAGACAAACAGGTTCGGGTCTACACAGACACCGGCGTCGGTCAGGAGCAACCGACGTCGGTCAGTTGCAGTTACAGAGGCGCCGACGTCGGCAGTATGGTCGGCCGGCGACGGTCACAGGCGAATAGGCAGGAACCGACGTCGGTTACCTGCGTGTCCAGAAAGCGATTTCCGAGGACAGAAGCGAGTGTTTGCATGATGAGTTTGAGTTGTAGACTCAAGCTCGCGTCTCTATTGTTAGCAATATTATTTTTAGAGCCCTTGTTGAAGAGGCTTAACTGTTTGTTGTAAGAGCATGCTTAAGTTTCCTATTTCTATATGTAGGAGAGATCTTCTAAGCTATTGTAAAAATGATGAGAGAGTGTAATAGAGTATGAGTAGAACATTGTGAATGTTTGAAGGACTGTACTTTAGAGAGAGCTCTTAAGGAATAGAGATCTAGTGTGAGATCTTGTGTGCATCTGAGAGAGGTGTGGAAGAACAAAGTTCTTCATTTGTATTCCTATTGTAAAGAGTTTTAATACAAGTTTTCAGGGTGTTTTCTTGTATATCTTGTTCTGTGCTATTTATCATTTCAGTTACTTATCTATCTGATTTATTTCCGCATTCATTGCTTTCATAAGTGTAATCCATTGTTGGTTGATCCCCAACAAGTGGTATCAGAGCTCAGGTTCACTAACAGGTGGTTCAGATCTGTGTAATGTGTTCGGATTACAGGTTGCTCACAGGGATTTCTGTTTGAGTGGGAGAAGCAATGGCAGAGGAAAGTAAGTTGAGAATGGAAAAGTTTAATGGCAAGAACTATCAGCACTGGAGAATGCAGATAGAGGACTATCTGTATCAGAAGGATCTTTACTTACCGTTAGGTGGGATAGCAAAGAAGCCTAAGGACATGGAGGATGAAGAATGGGAAGTTCTTGACAAAAAGGCTCTTGGGTCTATAAGACTGAGTCTGGCCTCCACTGTGATATCTAATTTGTCACAGGCAAAAACTACGGTAGAGTTAATGACCACATTAGAAAATTTGTATGAAAAACCCTCCGCTTCAAACAAGGTATATTTGATGAAGTAGTTATTTAATTTGCATATGCAAGAAGGTGGATCTGTTTCTAATCACCTGAATGATTTCCATGGTATTGTTAATCAGTTAAGTTCTGTTAATATTGTATTTGAAGATGAAATAAAGGCTCTTTTAATTTTATGTTCTTTGCCTGAAAGCTGGCATGGCTTGGTAATGGCAGTTTCTAATACTGCTTCTGCTTCGAATATTTTAAAAGTAGAGGATGTGGTTAGTGTTATTTTGAATGAGGAAATTCGCAGGAAAAGCACAGAAGAGACTTTTGGGACATCCGGGAACGCTTTAAATCTCGAGAGCAGAGGAAGGCAAAAAGAAAAGAGCAAGAGGAGATCAAGATCTAAGTCTAAGGGAAGAGGCAGATCCAAATCCAGTAATGGCAGAAGGCCACAATGCTGGAACTGTGGAAAGTTGGGGCACATAAGCAGAGATTGCTGGTCAAAGCCTAAGGAGGACAATCAGCACGAAGGAAAGGAAGAGACAAAGGTTGCAGGTATTGCACAGGATGCTCTTATTTTCTCTTTGCATAATAACATAGAATCTTGGGTATTAGATTCTGGTGCATCTTTCCATGCTACCCCTAACAGAGAATATTTCAGTGACTATGTCCATGGAGATTTTGGAATAGTGTACTTAGGGGATGATGAGCCTTGTAAAATTATTGGCAAAGGTAAAGTGCAGCTAAAGATGCAGAATGGCAACACATGGGTGTTGAGGGATGTGATGCATGTTCCTAGTTTGAAGAGAAATCTGATTTCTGCAGGTAAGCTAGGTGATGAGGGTTGTACAGTAACTCTCACAGCAGATTCTTGGAAAGTGACCAAGGGTGCACTTGTTATGGCCAGAGGTAAGAGAGAAGGTACTCTCTATTTGTGTAATTGTATTACTAACAAATCTCCTTCAGTTTTATCTACTTCAGATGTGGATGCTAAATTGTGGCACTCAAGGCTTGGCCACATGAGTGAGAAGGGGATGTCAATCCTTAAGTCTAAAGGTATGCTTTCAGATTTGAAAAGTATGGATCTAGAATTTTGTGAGCATTGTGTGTTTGGAAAACAGAAAAGGGTTAGTTTTCTAAAGACTGGGTCTACTAAGAAAAGGCAAAAGTTGCAGCTTGTTCACACAGACGTGTGGGGACCGGCTCATGTAGCCTCTATTGGCGGATCACGGTACTATGTTACATTCATAGATGACGCCACAAGAAAGGTATGGATCTACTGTATTAAAAAGAAATCTGATGTTTTTGAGACTTTTAAGATTTGGAAAGCCATGGTTGAGAATGAAACAGGCAAAAGATTAAAGTGCTTGAGATCTGATAATGGTGGTGAGTTCTGCAGTCTTAAGTTCAAATTGTATTGTTATATGAATGGGATCCGTAGGCAAAGGACGGTTCCAAGGACACCTCAGCAGAATGGTATTGCTGAAAGAATGAACAGGACTATTATGGAGCGTGCAAGATGTATGAGATTGCATGCAGGGTTGCCCTTAGAGTTTTGGGCAGAAGCAGTTGACACCGCAGTGTACCTGATCAACAGAGGACCCTCTACAGCTCTGGATGGTGGAATTCCAGAAGAGGCATGGACAGGTAAAAAGGTTGATCTCTCATATCTCAGAGTTTTTGGTTGTGAAGCCTTTGTGCACGTAGATAAGGAAAATAGAAAGAAGCTAGATGCTAAGTCTACGAGGTGCACGTTTATAGGCTATGGCTCAGATGATTTTGGTTTCAGATTTTGGAATCTAGGAACTAACAAAGTAATTAGGAGCCGTGATGTTGTTTTCAATGAAAGAGTGATGTACAGTGATCAGATAAGGAAGCTAGATCAAGCTGGGCAGAGCAATAATGAGTTGGATGAAATTATGGTCCAAAATGAGCTCGCGGGAAAAAGAAATAATCACTTACAGGAAAACACAGAGACCGACGTCGGCAGGTTTGGAACCGGCGTCGGCAGTACAGAAACCGATGTCGGTCATACAGAGACCGACATCGGCAGACCAGGCACCGGCGTCGGCCAGGAAGAACCGGCGTCGGCCAGTAACAGGTCTACAGGTGGCCGAGGTCGGTCACTGTCAGAAAATTTGGGTGGACAGATTGTGGAAAACGAGTCCAAGACACCAATCAGGAGGTCTGAAAGGGTAAGTAAGCCTCCAATTAGATATTCTCCTTCTTTATATTATTTATTGCTAACCGATGGTGGAGAACCAGAAAGTTTTGAAGAAGCTTTACAGGTGGAGTCCAGGAGTAAGTGGGAGCATGGCATGGTTGAGGAGATGGAGTCCTTAAGAGAGAACCAAACATGGGATTTGGTTGAATTGCCAGCTGGTAAGAGAACACTGAAGAACAGGTGGACTTATAGGTTGAAGGAAGGTGAGGATGGTCAGATGAGATACAAGGCCAGATTGGTTGTAAAAGGATTTGCACAAAAGCCAGGTATTGACTTTGGTGAGATTTTTTCTCCGATTGTTAAGATGACTTCTATAAGGGTTGTATTGTCTTTGGTTGCTTTTGAGGATTTGCATCTTGAGCAGCTAGATGTTAAAACAGCATTTCTTCATGGAGATTTAGATGAGGAAATTTACATGGAACAGCCAGAAGGTTTTGAAGTCAAGGGTAAGGAGAAACTAGTGTGCAGGTTAAAGAAAAGCTTGTATGGCCTCAAGCAAGCTCCAAGGCAATGGTACTTGAAATTTGACAGGTTTATGACTGAGCATGGCTACAGTAGATGTCAATCAGACCATTGTGTATATTTTAAGAGATTTGATAACGGTAGATACATTATTCTATTGTTGTATGTAGATGACATGCTGGTTGCAGGGTCTCACATGCAGGATATCTCAGAGCTTAAAGTAAAGTTAGCTCAAACGTTTGCCATGAAGGATTTGGGAGCAGCTAAGAAAATCCTTGGCATGAGCATCAAGAGAGACAGAGAAAATCACAGGTTGATATTGTTTCAAGAAGATTATGTGGACAAGGTGTTGAAACGGTTCAACATGCAGGATGCGAAACCGGTAAGCACACCTTTGGCAGGACATTTCAAGCTAAGTAAAGAACAATGTCCCAATTCACATGATGAGGTAGAGTACATGAATAAAGTTCCATATTCTTTCGCGGTAGGAAGTTTGATGTATGCAATGGTGTGTACTAGACCAGATATTGCCCAAGCAGTGGGAGTAGTAAGCAGGTATATGGCCAATCCAGGAAAGGAACATTGGAAAGCAGTACAATGGATCCTTAGATATCTGAGAGGAACCAGCAGCAGACACTTATGCTATGGAGGTTCAGATACCTCTCTACATGGCTATGTAGATTCAGATATGGCAGGGGATTTGGATGGCAGGAGGAGCACCACAGGTTATGTTTTTACTGTAGGTGGAACGGCAGTTAGTTGGATTTCTAAGTTGCAGAAGGTTGTAGCCTTGTCAACTACAGAAGCAGAATACATTGCAGCTACAGAAGCTAGCAAGGAGATGATATGGATGACACGGTTCATTGAAGAGCTTGGAAGGGAGCATGGGAGTTGTAGATTGCATAGCGACAGTCAGAGTGCAATCCATTTGGCTAAGAACTCAGCTTTTCATTCTAGAACCAAACACATACAGCTAAGGTACCACTTCATACGGCAGGTATTGGAAGATGGTGAGTTGAAGCTGGAGAAGATCCATACAGACAAGAATCCTGCTGATATGCTAACAAAGCCGGTTACTAAGGAGAAGTTGAATCTTCATTCAACTTCTATTGGTCTTCATAATTGAGTTGAAGATGGAGGAGCTAGAAGATCTTGCTGTACAGGTATTGGTGCAGCTGGTTTATCTCCAAGTGGGAGATTGTTAGGAGTGTGGAGCTAAAAGCTTCACCAAGGAGCATAGACAAACAGGTTCGGGTCTACACAGACGCCGGCGTCGGTCAGGAGCGACCGACGTCGGTCAGTTGCAGTTACAGAGGCGCCGACGTCGGCAGTATGGTCGGCCGGCGACGGTCACAGGCGAACAGGCAGGAACCGACGTCGGTTACCTGCGTGTCCAGAAAGCGATTTCTGAGGACAGAAGCGAGTGTTTGCATGATGAGTTTGAGTTGTAGACTCAAGCTCGCGTCTCTATTGTTAGCAATATTATTTTTAGAGCCCTTGTTGAAGAGGCTTAACTGTTTGTTGTAAGAGCATGCTTAAGTTTCCTATTTCTATATGTAGGAGAGATCTTCTAAGCTATTGTAAGAATGATGAGAGAGTGTAATAGAGTATGAGTAGAACATTGTGAATGTTTGAAGGACTGTACTTTAGAGAGAGCTCTTAAGGAATAGAGATCTAGTGTGAGATCTTGTGTGCATCTGAGAGAGGTGTGGAAGAACAAAGTTCTTCATTTGTATTCCTATTGTAAAGAGTTTTAATACAAGTTTTCAGGGTGTTTTCTTGTATATCTTGTTCTGTGCTATTTATCATTTCAGTTACTTATCTATCTGATTTATTTTCGCATTCATTGCTTTCATAAGTGTAATCCATTGTTGGTTGATCCCCAACAAATTCCACCCATTTATTCTAGTAATGAATTTTTTATAATTAAAGAATAAAATGTACCTAGTGTGTATAACACACTTCATCTTTCATATAAAGATCCAATTATACATGTCATTCAATATTAAACCCTGTAATCATGTGTAGTCAATGCCCATAAATTGATAATTTTGTTTGAAACTATTTCAAATAATAATAATTAAAGATATAATGTAAAAATATACCTATGTATGTTCCCCTTACAACCAGTTAGAGATGATGCTTCCTTGTTGAAGTATAGTAGAAAATTATTCTTCCTTGCTAAAGCACCTGTAGATTTAGGGTAACTATGTTCCAAACTTGTGTAACTAAGCACACTCTTGGGTTTAGAAAGATAACGTTTCTCAAACCTCATGAATGTGGGGAAGAATACACAATATATTAACCTAAATAAATATGCGATTAAAGAGTTAACCATCATGTTAGGTTCACACAAAGAAACTAAATCAACCACTACAAATGGATTATATATTCAATTCTATAATTCTACTTAAGTTCATTTCATGAAAAATAAAATGAATGATCAAAGGGGTTGAAAAAATTTCATGCCCTCATTATAAACATAGGTTTGATTGTATAGGTGCATTCAAGCTTCTCAATGTAGAATAGAATGCATAATCGAAAGAGAATGAACAATCTTCATGCCCCCATCATGACCGCAAATTTTATTAGTGTGAGGTGAAATAGAAACCATTTTTAATTTAAGTGTAAATTATGTTTTTATGTATGTGCATAAACTAATATTATGCCTCATTACTCTAAAAATATGTATATATACACAAATCAATATCATACCCCCTAAATATGTACCAATTCTTATATAATTTTATACATTCATATGTTGAATTTGAGAACCTATATATCAAATGTATGTGTATGCATAAACCTTTAATTCCTACTCCTATAGATTTGTGTACATGTGTCCATGCATATGCACCCAAGTGTATATGAATATACACTAATATATATATATATATATATATATATATATATATATATATATATATATATATATATATATATATATATATATATATATATATATATATATATATATATATATATGGCATATGCCCCTATAATTTGTATCAATATGCTAATACATGTCATGTAACTAAACCATCTAATATTTAAGCTATGCTGAAGCTTTAGAATCAGTACTCTGATATGGTTTTATGTTCATAAAGGCTTATATCTCTATGATATGCCCACTATAATGCATCATTTTTTGGATGAGGGATATGTCTTGTAAGTCACTCATCTTAAAATAAAAGTCAATTGTATCAAGTCATGTATAAAGATAACATCATGTTGACATGTGGTCAGTATGTTATCATAGTAATGTTTATGTTAAATAGTGCATATGTTTAATATATATAATGTATGGCATGTAAGTATCATGTCAATAAATCACGTATAAGTAGAATCACTAAATAAGACTATGGAGCAAAAATGCATGATACAAATCATGGCACCACTCAATATCAATAAGCTCAATAAAAAGAAATGTTAGTGTCATTTATAAGGCTAAGGGAAACATACAAGAGACATAAATATGTCTCAAAAAAAAAGGCTAAGGACCAAACACAAGGGGGCATAAAGATGTCAAAAATAAGAGACATCAAAGATGTCACATCAAACAAGGCCAGTAACCCACACTAAAAATATATAAACATTCCAAAAATAAGTGACATTAAATATGTTACATCAAACAAGGTCAAGAGGCACATTCAAATAACATTAAAATGTTGTAAATAAGGTCAAAGGGCCACACACTATAGACAATCCCAAAGTAACCTATCTAAAGAGAAAGTTTTAATGATATTTTTCATTAACAGTGCATATACATTAATACAATTATGTTCAATCAAGAACAGTTACCAACCACATCAACTATAATACTTAACATATCTAACCAAATACATAACCATGAACTAACAACTAAGCAATTGTTATTTTAAACAATGTAATACTTAGCATTATGCTAACAATCCCTCCTTTATTACATTGTTTTTATAAAGGTGCCCTTGAAACAGATTAAATTTCACCTTGCCAAGTGACTTGGTGATTATATTTTCTGTCTATAAATCTATTGGGTAGTACTAGAGTTGAATGTGGTGGTTCAATTTTTTTTCTCAAATGTAATGGGATTGGACCTCAATTTATTTGGTTCTTTAATGAAACACTAGATTTTTAACAAGCTTCAACACACCTAGATTGTCATAGAAAAGGATTACTGGCTAATATTCAAGAATTTTTATTTCAAATAGAATGCGACGTAGCCAAATTATTTGGTATAAAGTTTCTCATATAGCATGATATGCTAGCTCTATGGATGAGAGAAAATAACAAATTGTTTCTTACTAATCCATGAAAATAGTCCATATACAAGATGAAAGATATATCATATAGTTGATTTCTTATCATCAACAGATCCTACATAGTCTGAGTTTATATAACCCTAGTAGAAGAAATGTGAGTTCTTATTATAGTTCAGACCATAAATCCCATGTACCTTGGACATATCTCAAAACTTTATTTGTTGTAACCCAATGACATTTCTTTGACCTGCATAAATCTTGAAATATGGTTGACAATAAATGATATATCTGGTTTGGTATATGTCAATTAAATGAGACTCCCAATAAGTTGCTTGTAGTGAGTCCCATCTACTTGAGGAAAATCCCAAAATCAGGGTAGTTGCAAACCTTTTTCAATCAGAGTTGATAATGGTTTATTATATGTTATTATATGAGACTAAAATGTGATTCTTCTTTTGCCATATCTCCATGCCAAGATAATCATGAATTAGCCCCACGTCTGTCATGTCAAAGGATTTATTCAATTTATTCTTCAATTCTTTGATGAGATCATCTGAGCTTCCTATGATCACAAGATCATCCATATATAAAACAAGAATGACAATCTTTGTGCCTACCTTCTTAATATACAAATTTGGATATGAGGGGCTACGAGTGAAACCATTTTGCAATATATGATCATCTATCTTAATGTTCCATGTGTTTAATGCCTATGTAAGTCCATAAAGTGACTTGATTAGATGACATACCTTTTTGGATGTTGTTTGTTAATAAATACTTCTGGTTGTGTCATATACACTTCTTTAAAATCACCATTTAGGAAAACACTTTTGATGTCCATCTATTGAAGCTTCCATCCCTTTTGTGTTTCTGGGTGACAAACAACTCTGATGTTTTTGATCTTTGCAATGGGTGTAAAGGTCTCCACAGAATCAATTGCTTCTTGTTGAGCATAACCCTTTACAACAATTCATGCTTTGTATTTGTCGATGGATCCATCTAATTTGTATTTTATTTTGAAAATCCACTTGTAAAAAATGGGTTTCTTTCTTATAGGTAGATTGACAAGTTATCATATCTTATTTTTAATTAGGGAATCATGTTCGACGTCCATGGCTTTTTTCCACTAAATTTGACATAATGCCCCTTGAACTGTCTCTGGTTTGGTCCTATCAATAACTAAAACCATCAATGCAATACTATCCTCGATTGGAAAAACTTGATATATATTACATTGTTAAGCGTAATGATATGTTATGCTAGGTTAGTAACTAGCTTAGTGATTAGTGTAATTAGCTTAGTGGTTAGGTATTACGGTTCTATAACTGTTATTTAGTTATGAGCCATTTCTCTCTGTATATATATGCCTATGTTGTTCAATAAAATATTATAGCATTCAGTATTTATTTTGCTTCATTGGTATCAGAGTGATTCATAATGTGATTCTAAGTTTTTTGAGGGGCAATTGCAGTCCGCATTGCCTCTGAATATGAAAAGAAGAACCTGAGTGAGGTCATTCAATAGGTTAGCATATGAGCAATGTAAATATTTACAGGGGATGAAATCAAAATTGTAGATCCTTGGAAGAGAAATAATCAAAGAGTGACAGTTGACACAAATAAGGAAGAAACCAATATAGAAAAAAAACACTGAAGCGTGACAGTTGAGACAAATGAGACAACAAATGCTGAGTCTTAAATCAGGTAAATCCTAGTCAGCCAGAGAAATGGTAGTGTAAAATACTCGCAATAGCCCATTGAAATCTATACAACGTAGCCATCGACTTGGCATTTTGACAAGGTCAAATATTTCACTAAGATACCATAAATAATTGGTGATCTCAATTAGAGCAATGTCTAGCATAGTCTGGTGGTTACATGATTTGAATCCGTCTCTTTGCATTAATAACTATTTAGTATCAATATATACATAGTCAACATGGAAGTGAAGGAGGGACATGTTTTGTTACCCAGAAACATCATGGGACTATTTACGGCTCATATAATGTTTGCAATTCAATCCTCAACATTCTCCAAATCATTCTAGGGTTCCACTATTTTAGGTATTTCTTTTGGTTAAAGTCTTTTAGAAAAATTTATATCATTTCAACGGTTATAACCATTAAGGTTCAAATCAAGTTAAATATTTAATGCGTCAAAGGTTTATAGAGTCGTCATTATAATAGTCTATTATTTAGTCTTTAGAAGTAAGAAATGTTTATTAATACATTTGGTTTTATCTAGTTCTCAAAATAAAAAATCTAAAGTGTCAATATTATTAGTTGGGTTTATTATAGTGAGTCATTAATTTAGTAATAAGAGTATAATTATTTGATTCATGACAATAACTAGCTATATGTCATATAAGTTATGATCAAACAAATTTGGAGTCACAATCTTGTTAATAGCTTATCAATATTTTGAAAGTCAATGTTGTCAATCATAAATGTCATCAATAGAGTCAAGTCGTAAAAAGTATCATTCTTTTGTTTTGGGTCTATTGTCAATATTGTCAAAAGTTAATAAATCTCTTGTACAAATGCATTATCAAGTGATCCTGACGTCCTGAGTCATATGTGTTAGTAGAAGAGCTTTGTACTCAAAAATGACATGTGTATGAGCTTTATCAATATATGAACTAAGTAAGAAGCTTCATTTAATGGAGGCCAGAGGATACATGGAGGTTGGAAGAAATTTGGCATCCTCTAGTGAGTCACCTATGACGAAGTCACACCATTGTTATGGTGACAAATTTTGGTGTGTTTGTTTTATGTTTTGTAGTGTGTTTTTCAATAAATTATTGAACATGATTTTTCAATTTGGTACCTTCTAAAAAAGAACGTTTTGGGGAGCAAAAACACTAAAGTAGATCTTGGTTCATGGAAAAGGGTTTATGGTAATCTGAGAAACCATTGAAGTACAATGGAAACCCCCTGCACCCTCCAAGTTCATGGTCAACTTGCAACAAAAAATCATATGGGTTTGTGGTAATCCAAGAAACCACTGAAGGTGTTAGCCAAGAAAAGTGTTCCTATCCTTCCAGGTTTTTGGTAATCTTACAAGAAAAAACCGAGATGTCACAAAGATGACATGCCACCTCAAAAAGTGAGCAAGCTATGTAAAGAGTGTAAATCTTTTTACAGTATTTGTAATAAAAGAAGAACCACTATCAATAAAAATTATGTTTGTAAAAACAATGTAATAAAAGGGGGAATGTTGGAAAAACTTAATATATATTACATTGTTAAGAATAATGATCTATTATACTAGGTTATTAACTAGCTTAGTGATTAGCATAATTAGTTTAGTGGTTAGGTATTACGATTCTATAACTGTTATTTAGTTATGAACCATTTCTTTCTGTATATATATGCCTATGCTATTCAATAGAATATTGGAGCATTCAGTCTTTATTTTGCGTCAACCTCATTTATCACCTATGTTCTTGTCTAAACTCCTGATGAAGTGCGTAGAATAGAGTTCAAGTGTGAGGCCATGATGGTGCTTTTTACTCAAAATGCTGTTGTTGATTTGATGAAGAATTGTCTTCCAAATTTCCAAAATCAATGAACAATTCTCCTTGTTGTTAGTGAAATTTTCTATTACATTGTTTTCCTAAGCGATTAGCGCTTACTTCAGCGATTAGGTTTTTGTTTAGCATTCTGTATTAACATCGATTAGTTTGGTTGGTTATCAGTTTAGGAGTTGCCTGGTATAACTGTTAATGATTTATGATTCTGTTAACTGATTTTGCTCTGTATATA
Source organism: Torreya grandis (assembly GCA_037957365.1). Taxonomy (NCBI): domain Eukaryota; kingdom Viridiplantae; phylum Streptophyta; class Pinopsida; order Cupressales; family Taxaceae; genus Torreya; species Torreya grandis. Next base: position 2,371,347 of record JARHVA010001959.1, on the reverse strand, counting down.
TTTGCCTTAGCTGTTCAATAAAAGATATCGAAGCTTTCTGCTATACATTTTTCATCATTGGTATCAGAGTTGCACCGTTGAGATGGAATTTTAGATGTTTTATGAGGGGTAGTTTCAGTCTTCATTACCTCTGAATATGAAAGGAATAATCTTGAGTGAGCATATTTTATAGTTTTTAGTGTATGATAGATTTTGATTTAGATATATAGTTCGTAGCAGACACGTAAGGAAAAGATAATCGAAGTATTCCCAGTCTGTGCAAGATAGTATAGAATAGGTGAAAGCTTGATTCAAAGCATTTTCTCTTCAGATAATCAAAATCCCTATGACCTATACAATGTAACAGCAGAGAAGCGATGGCTACGGTAGAATAATTCATGTAATAGAAGCCTAACATCAAAGTAGTGGAAGCATTGGAAAAGCGAAGATGCCAAGAGCTAATACAGCCATAGTGTTGAAGTTTTTGAAGGCACCATCATTTTCCATATACCTTAACACCGATAAGATAATACATGTCCTCTCAAATAGCGTGGATGGAATGATAGAGATATCGCCATGTTTCCATCTTGGATTCCAAGTTGGTTATTTAGATCTGGTCGTGACACATCAACAACGTCCAGCTTCCATACAGTCTCTTAAGGTATTTAGATGTTCATGTATATTGTCAAAAATTCACTCGTTCTAGTCGGGTCTATTATATTCATGGTCAATGTCATAGGAGGATTGATGTCATTTATAGTATAGGGTATTAATTTTTAATTGTTTGAATATTAAATATTTATATAATATTTTATGTTGATTTCAAATATTAGATTTTGAGATAAGTTTGAAAAGTCATTTCAAAAGTGTTAAAATTGAGAGTTGGGAATTAAGAGTTGTCAATCGTACATGTCATCAATAAAGTAAAGTCATAAAAAATAAATATTATTTTGGGTCCATTGTTGATATATATATATATATATATATATATATATATATATATATATATATATGTATGTTAACAATCTCTTATACGGATAAATGATCAGGGGAACTTGACGCCTTGAGTCCCATGTGTCATTGGGAGAGTTTTGTCCTCAAAAATGGCATGGAAGGGTTGATGTTCAAATCCATATTTGCTGAGTGAAGCAGATTTATTATATTGGAGGCTGGAAGACATCTAGTGTCCTCTTGTGAGTCACTTACGACGGGGTCACACCAATTGCTATGGTGACAAATTTTGGTTTATTTGTTTTATGTTTTACAGTGTGTTTTTCAATAAGCTATTGAACACTATTTTCTAGTTTGGTACCTCCTGAAAAAGAATGTTATGGGGAGCAAAAGCTCTAAAGTAGTGCTTGGTTCTTGGAAAAGGGTTTGTGGTAATCTGAGAAACCACTGAAGTGCAGTAAAAAAACTCCTGCAACCCTTCAAGTTCATGGTCAACCTACAACAGAAAACCATATGGGTTTGTGGTAATCCTCATAATTTGGGAAACCATCGAAGATATTAGTAGAGAGAAGTATTCTTGTCACTTCCAGGTTTTTGGTAATCTTGCAATGAAAAACCAAGGTGTCACAAAGATCCTGAAGCCACAAAGATGGCATGCCACCTTAAAAAGTGAGCAAGCTACGCAGAGAATGCAAATATTTTTATAGTGTTTGTAATAAAAGGGGGACCACTATTAGAAAATATGATGTTTGTAGAAACAATGTAATAAAGGGGGGAATGTTAGAGATATTTTCTATTACATTGTTTGCCTAAGCGATTAACTCTTACTTTAGTGATTAGGTTTTTGTTTGGAATTCTATATTAGCATCGATTAGTTTGGTTAGTTTTTAGTTTAGGAGTTGCGTGGCATAACTGTTAATGATTTATAGTTCTGTTAACCGATTCTGCTATGTATATATTTGCCTTAGTTGTTTAATAAAAGATATCAAAGATTTATTCTCTACATTTTTCATCACTTGTAACTCATCTTCATGTTGACAAGATTCATCATGTTCATCATCTGACTATGGATTCAACTTATGAGAAGTGGTAGGTTTTGACTCCTCTTTATGTGTCAATGAGTTGAATGATGACTCATCACAAACCACATCTTGACTTTCATAAATCTTTCTTGTCTCAGGATGCATGAGATGATATGATTTTGAGGTAGACTATACCCCAACATGATACATTAGAGTGTCTTCAGTTCAATCTTCTTCATCTTTTTAACTAGGACATGCATATATGATGTACAACCAAATAGTCTTAGATGGGAGATCTAAGATTTATGACCACTCCATACCTCTTATGGTGTCTTATTTTGTAATATCTTTATAAGTGCCCTATTGAGAAGATAAATGGTTGTCTAGACTGCTTTTGCCTAGAATGGTGCCTCTAAATTTACTAAAAAAAGCATGAAACAATCCATCTCCACGAAGGAACAATTGCGTCACTTTTTAATTCCATTTTTTTTAATGTATAGGGAGCAGTCAAGTGTTTATTGATGTTGTGTTACTTCAAAATGCCAAGAACTCTTTTGATGTGAATTCTCTCCTCAATCTAAGTGGAGGAGATGAAGAGGCCACCCTGACTATGTCACAACAAGCTAGTAGAAGACCTTAAAATGAACAAAGGCTTCACTTTTATTAATGATAAATAACACCCAAGTATTTTGAAATAAATAATCAACAAGGAATCAGAGGTACTCGAATCCTTGAAAAGTAATAAGCAGGAGTCCACACAAATTTGTATGCACCACATCAAGATGATCCTTGGCATGAGAGGAACTCCGCTCAAATGAAACCCTATGTTTTTTTATTGCAAGGCATCCAGGGCATATAGGAAAAGAATGGGAAAGCTAAGAAGACCATGTACCATTTTATTAGAGATAATTTGGTATAGCGAGCTAGCATAAAGGTGCCCATATCGATAATGCCAGAGGGAAGTAGATTTTACCATATATCTAGATAGAGAAACTACATTAAAAGACACTGCATCTAGTTTAAATAAATGATCCTTTAGAAAATATCTAGTAATTATCTTTCCTTTATGTGAGATGAGATAGGATTTGTTGCCACTATTGATTAATAAATCCACCTTGTGGCTATGATTCAAAAGATGACTTATAAACAAGATATTTGTTCTCAAACCAGTGACACACAACACCTTTGTGAGAGTAAAACTTATCATCCTAAGAGGAATGATGACAGTTCCAATTCTTTCAGTAACATACTCTTTATCGTCTATGATTTGAACCTAATCTCTAGTGGGTTGATTAGTTAGTGAATCAAATAGCTCCTTTAATCATATTATATGCTTGTTGGTGTTTGAGTCAATAAACCAAACATTTTTTATTAGTGACAAGGTTTGGGAGATAATAATTACATTATTATGTGTGTTGAAATTTACTTATACTAGTATCTCTTCTTCATATGCATTATCTTATTCTGGTTGTTTTTATGTTGCTACATGTCCTTGTTGCTTCCATTATCGATGACAAAGACATCTTTTTGATTGTTGGGAATCATCTCGATTGGATGTTCCTTGACTAAAGGAATTATAGTAGTGATGATCAGTGTAATGAGTATTTGTATGACAAATATGACACCACTATTTCATTTTATGAGTGTTTGATTGACGTTGATGTTGCATTAGAGGTCCTTTCTAGAACCTCTAACCACATTGCTTGGAAATCAATACTCTGTCCTTAAACTCATCTTGCATTGAATGGATGGCTTATTCTTGTTGGAGCATATTCACCAAGTCTTTAAAAGACATGAATTAATTTTTAATGTTTGGTGTTGTGATGAATGTCTGAAACCAAGAAGGAAGATCTCTTAGAGTGATCAGGACCAACATCTTGTCATCAATATTTTCACCAAGTGAAACTAGTTTTGCATGAAGTTTTGCCATTTAGTATAATAACTCCTCAACTTTATCTCTATCTTTCATATTGAGTGTGTGAATCTTCGACTGGAGATGGAGGATCTTTGTTTGTTTCTTCACCTTGTAGATAGTGGATAAAATGTCCCAAGCCTCCTTTGATGTTGATTCATCATGAATAGGTGGTCAAACCTCATTGGTGATACTAAGTGTAATCAACATTAGGTATTTTGCATTAGACTTGTCATACTTCATCTACTCATGAGCTCTAGTTAGACAGGGCACACTACGAGTGATAATCCCTCATAATTATTTGAGTTGAATAATCATGTGCATGTTTATCTTCCATGCTACATAGTTGGGCCCTTTCAGGAGTTGGGCATCTTAAAGGAGAAACATTGGTGATGACATAGCTTAAATCTCCCTTAAATCTATAAGGTGCTTACAAATCCTCAAAAACAAAGGCAACAAAAGATTTTATTGCTTCAAAAATCCTATATTATAAAAAAATACCTTATCAAAGGTAATTGGTGCCTTTATAATATAAAGCCTTTTGAGGGCTGAGGTGATTTCTATCCAAATCCTTTTGAGAATAAAATTCAGCATGCATGTGAGCTCAATAGGCCTATGTTGTTAGATGTACTTGCTTTTGAGGTCATTATTCTTCAATTTCATCATCTACAACATAGCCTTCTTCCATGTTATCACATATCTTCCTTGCTTGACACTATGCATCGAACCTGAAATATTCTAGTAGTCTTTGTGGTATTAATTCATAAACTTTTAGGTTTTCAATCATTTCAAAGGGCATCTTATAGAGTAAATTAAATGCATGTGCAATCGATGGAACTCATTTAAATGCATATTGTACTATTGTGTTACCAAAGTCATGTACTTAGATTTTGTCCTTGACTACCATGTTATTCTTAACTACTATGTGTCACTCTACACATCAGTTTCAAATTAGTGGATAGTAAATATGTGGTAATGGGAGAAAAATATGGTTTAAGTATCCTTGGAAACTTATTCTTCAATCGATAACCATTCCCTAAGCCCCAAAAATTTATTCCTAATCATGATCCTATTTCACCCATCTATCACTAAAATACAAACCACTCCTTTGGTATGACTCAATATGTATACATCATGGTAATCCACTCTTTTCCATATGATGGTAGAACTTTGCATAGGTCACTCCTTGTCTTAGCAGGTTTGTGGTGTAACCCTAAATGGAGTTGAAATAGAAGTAAAAGTCAGAGTTATAGGCATCAATCTTCTCTGATACTAGATTGAATAGAAAGCTTTGATGATATTTTACATTAAGATAACATATGAATTTATACAATTATGTTTGGTTGAGAATAGTTACCAATCGTACCAACTATAATACTTAACCTATCTAACCAACTACATAACCATAAATTAACAACTAAGTAGTTTTTATTTTAAACAATGTAATACTTAGCATTACACTAACACTATCATGTAATAATGTAACACCCTCAATAGATCATAGAATAAGGGAAATAGTGTACACCACCCATATGTATCAAAATGACATAATAGTATAATAATTTATCCATGTAGCATAGTATAAGATATGGAGAACTAACAAGACATGTGTAATCAATATATGTAGCTCAACATGGTAGAAATGTCATAAAAAGATACAACCTATAATGGTGAAACACGTGGAATAAAATGCCCTTACTATTTGTATAACCACTAGGTAGAGGAATAGTTGAACATCAATTTGTCCATGCATATCATACATCTCACTCATATACTATGAAATGCATTTGTGTAAGATAAAAGATGCCATCTACTAAACATGTGATAAATAATATACATAAATAGTTTAATAAAGTAATCCGGGCATGCTTAGGTTATCATTTTGTATTTATTTAATATTTTTAATATCTTTATATTTTTTAATTACTTAATTTTCTATATTTTTGAAATATTTGAGGGTTGACATAAACTATATATTAAGTTAAGTTCAAAGTTTTATGTTTTAAATATAGTTGATGTGCACAGTGAGAATATCATTTTAGGTTAATTTAACATACACTAATTAATTAAACATAAATAAGTATTACACTGATAACACATAATATAGACGATGATAAATGATTTGCTTCTCATTAATATATTGAGCACAAATACATAGTTGTAAATTATACTCTTTTCAATAAAACGTGATGCTTTCCCTACAAGTATTTTTAATGATTAAATAAAATATAAAATCTCAACAGACAGATCTTTTCTACATGCCTAGATATATTTATGTCTATCCTTGATTTCATAAAAGAAGTCTAGAGATGTTTTATGTCATTATATGATCATAATATTCTATTGTTTCTCTTTATGCTTCATACATCATGAAGAATCCCATCAACATCGTACCCAAATTTAAACCTATGTCTCATCCTCAGGATAACCCAGAAATGAAGAATCTTGCATCATAGGAACATTGATTAGGTTGTAAACTTTGTTGATATTTGGTAGTCTATATGGTCTCAAAATAATTCTATTCAGTGAGGTATCCACATGTCCACTATGCTTTATACTCTAACAATATGTTTTTATGGATCAAGTCTACAATGTCGTATGGTAGAGGTTGATTATCAATTGGGTTGTAAAAAGTCTCTATCTATGTGGTCACTTGGTATAATTTATCCAAAAATTTATTGATGTGAATACTAAAAATAAATATTTATAGCATTTCAATCTTGTACATTTTACAAATATTAGTAAGGGATCTAATATTTAGTTTTAGACTTATTTGTTGTCGAAAGGATTACATTAACCATCTCACTATACATAAATGCTTATCTCTTAGTCTAATCCATATAATTCTGATGATCTAGATCTCATGTACTGCATAGAAAGCTTAAAACTTGATAAACATCCTTCACTATCAGTTTGATATCCATACATATTTTATATCCCTCTAGACAATACTAGCCACAATGAGACACTACTACTGACGTTAGTGTCCAAATCCTTATCTAGTGTCTAATTTCCAAAATTCATCCAAATTGTAAATGTTTTAATACAAGTCTATTCCTTCTAATTTCTCATTCAACAAATACTAAACAAATACCTATAAAAGATAAATCAATCAACTGCATAAACACTCTATTCTATCATATTTTTCCACATATTCACATCAAACATAAGAAGAGTCATATTACAGTTTTGAATTATTTAAAGAGTAGCCCATGAGCGATATTGATCAAATTACAAGCTAGGTCAGTACATGCATTATCATATAGTTTATTTTACCCTTATGTACACACTTTCCAACACATAGGATAGAACTACATAAGTCTGAGGACCTCCTTAGAGTACTGGATATGGAGGCAATGCCCATTAAGAGAGGGGTCTTTAGGGTAGCTCAACACCGTGAGCCCACTAACCCTTTTTCAACAAACTCATTCCAAGTGTGAAAAAGGGTGAAGAGATAGGGTTTTGTCAATCAATGAAGAGTGAAAACCTATATCTAATATATGAATGCATCAACAAAAAGGTGATAAAAAAAATCACAACAATGAATTTGGTCCCATCTAGATTAAGTCATTATTCTATACTAAACACTTGCATCATAGTCAGACACTAGAGTTAATGTTATTGTCCAAATTTAATGGTAGTGTCCAAAGCTAAAAAATTAAAATTTATAAAATATGATAACTTATCTTGAATATTGATCATACCTAATTTACACTTGTTTTCATTTCATATCTACTTATGCATAATAATCCCTCTAAGTACCATTGTTTTTCATGTATTATAATATCTTTCAATAGATGTACTTTACTATTTTATATAATCTTAGTTGTATAAATTCAAAATATTTTTATTTGAGTTTTATATTAATTGGCATACCATAGATTAGTTTATCAACCTTGTGCTTGAACTACTCATATATTCTTAACCATGTATTATACAACCTAAAATTTTAGAGTTAAACATTTGGTGAACCCGACCTCTGAGACTTCATTTGAAAATATATCTTGTTATAAGGTTTGCAACCTTCTAAAGTTTTAGTTTGTTATGATTGATTTTCAAATCTAAAACTTTACCATTGGATTTTACACTCATTTGGTTACATGTGTTTTCATGTTCATACATTTAAAATTTCCTCTTCCTTGATTGGTGCATTTCAGCTTCATAATAATTCTATTTTACAATTCCTTATATATGTTTTCTACTCAGGTTGGTATACTAAAAACCCTCTTTTTGGGCACCCAAATTCTTTACATTTTTTTTTCTATTTTTATAATTTTCTAATTTTAGTAAATATTGACATTCAAGATGAATGGTGTACTTATTTTCAAATTAAGAAATAATAGGTTGAGAATATTCAAATTCATCCTTAGGTTGTTCTAAACCTACCCTTGAAGCTTGATTATCTTCTTCCTCCTCATTGGTGCCTTCAATAAAAATAAATTAGTTGCAAGAGTTTTTGTGTTCATACACTTACAATTTCCTTTTCCTTGATTAGTGTATTTCAACTTCATAACAGTTCTATTTTACAATTCCTTAGATAAGTTTTCTTCTCAGGTTGGTATAGTAAAAAACCTCTTTTTTGGTCACCCAAATGCTTTATATATATATATATATATATATATATATATATAGACATTCAAGGTGAATGGTGTACGTATGTTTAAATTAAGAAACAATAGGTTGAGAATATTGATATTCATCCTCAAGTTCTTCCAAGCCTACTCCTGAAACCTCATCATCTTCTTACTTCATTTTCTATCACATCCAAAACATACACCTTTTGCATGTGTTTATTCAACTTACTGAGGTGTCAATCTAGTAGGCTATGGAAATGATGGTTTTGGGAAGGTGTGTTCATGCACATTAGTGAAATGTATTCGTTTGATCAACTCTTTATCCTCAGATAGACATGTCCTTGGTATGGATTCATATACATTATTGGGATGAAACATGAAAACCTCCAATTGGATGTCATTTTTGAGGCCACCCAAAAATGAGTCAATCAAATTTTCCTCAGTGATGTCTGTCACACATAAGGAGAAATTATGAAATTGATGAATGTAATCCTTTACTGTCCTAGTTTGGAGTAATTTATCTAGTTGATTGAAGTAGTTTTCTGATTTTGATAGTAGAGATGCAACTCTTCATAAAATATAGACTAAGAAACCAAAAGACCCTTCTTTTTATTTTGAGCACAATCAGTGATACCAAATAAACTGCTCAACTTCTAGATACAAAGAGGTCATGATCACCTTTTTTAAACAAGGAGTCTGATGTAGATAAAATAAATTTTTAATTTGAGTAATCCATGTGAGTGGATCATTACCATCAAACTTGCATAGCTCCACTTTTGGCAACAACAACTTCATACCATTGTTGGCATTATGATTGTTTGAAGGAGAAGAATGAAATTGACATGGTGGATGGTTATTTAGTAATTGTTGAATTGAAAAGTTGGCCAATTATCTAGTGATTTATTGTAATTGATCTCAAAATATATTTAGGTCCTCTCTCAGCCCTATGAGATCCCCTCTAACTATTTCAAAATCATCTTTCTACACCATGTCCTACAACTCTGACTTAAGTTGTTGAACTATCTCAGAAATTCTTGAATCAAAAGTTTCTAATTCCATGTCATCTTTATGATGAGTTTTAGTTGTTTCTTTCCCTTTCCCACGACCATGACTATTAGGTCCTACCATGCACAAACCCCAGGAGGGTCATGACCTAAAAAAATATATTGGTAGATAATACCATTATGATCACTTCCCCCAGATAAATCTAATGACGGTGAATGTGCAAAAGGGTGAAAATTTTCTACTTGAAGAAGTATACTAGTAGAATATACAATTGCGATCATCTTGTAGAGATGAATCCAATGACTACTAATTTGCACAAGGTAAAAAAAATATTATAGACTTTTTTTACTCAAAAAATATATATTTTTTTTTGTAAAAGAACCTCATAAGCAAAATTATAGTGACAAAAATATTTAATTCCTCTTGGATCACAAGTTATATTTTTCAGCCTTCTAGTGCTCATGACATTAGAGCAAAAAAAATTGAATTACAAAAACTTGCCCAAATTGAAGCTCTAATACCATTTGTAATAAAATTATTTAGATGATTCACAAAACTAGAATTATATATCACAAAATTAATATCAAAATAAAAAGATCCATAATAACAATTAGTAAAAGAGCAAGATACTCAAATATTATGATTGAGCTACATTGATGGGGTAAACTCCACAATAATGTAATAAGAACATAATTCACAACGTGATGATAAAAGACTAAACACTACCTCTTATATATACTCTATTTAGCCAAAGTTATTTCATAGGCCCATTATACTAAGAACATAGAGAAATGCAACAAGATAATATGAAGATGTGTAAGCCATAATTCAGCCACACATAATCTTAGATGCACTATAGGTTAAGGGCATAGCATAAAAATACAATAAACTAAAACTTTATAGGAGTTAGACGACTCATTCTATAGGTGGTTTATAAATTGAAGGAAATTAATTTTTTTCAAGGAATCTTTGGGAAAGCCCTTTTTTTGTTCATTGCTCAGTGTATGGTAATTAAATTACTTCCTCTCTAAACTGTTTCATGTTTAGAAATGTCAATCTAGGGTATTTATTGATAAAAGCACACATTCTTAGAAGTTATAAAATTATGACAAGAAGATGATTAAAAGGAACACAATAGGTATTTAAAGCAATTGAAAAAATTAAAAATATCATCTAGAAACTGTTTGGCATAATTCACAATGTGATGATAAAAGACTAACCACTACCTCTTATATATACTCTATTTAGCCAAAGTTATTTCATAGGCCCATTATACTAAGAACATAAAGAAATTCAACAAGATAATATGAAGGCGTGTAAGCCATAATTAGGCCACATGTATTCTTAGATGTACTATAGGTTAAGGGCATAGCATAAAAATACAATAAACTAAAACTTTATAGGAGTTAGACGACTCATTCTATAGGTGGTTTATAAATTGAAGGAAATTAATTTTTTTCAAGGAATCTTTGGGAAAGCCCTTTTTTTGTTCATTGCTCAATGTATGGTAATTGAATTACTTCCTCTCTAAACTGTTTCATGTTTAGCAATGTCAATCTAGGGTATTTATTGATAGTAGCACACATTCTTAGAAGTTCTAAAATTATGACAAGAAGATGATTAAAAGGAACACAATAGGTATTTAAAGCAATTGAAAAAATTAAAAATATCATCTAGAAACTGTTTGGCATAATTCACAATGTGATGATAAAAGACTAACCACTACCTCTTATATATACTTTATTTAGCCAAAGTAATTTCATATGCCCATTATACTAAGAACATAGAGAAATGCAACAAGATAATATGAAGGTGTGTAAGCCATAATTCGGCCACACATATTCTTAGATGTACTATAGGTTAAGGGCATAGCATAAAAATACAATAAACTAAAACTTTATAGGAGTTAGACGACTCATTCTATAGGTGGTTTATAAATTGAAGGAAATTGATTTTTTTCAAGGAATCTTTGGGAAAGCCCTTTTTTTGTTCATTGCTCAATGTATGGTAATTGAATTACTTCCTCTCTAAACTATTTCATGTTTAGAAATGTTAATCTAGGGTATTTATTGATAGTAGCACACATTCTTAGAAGTTCTAAAATTATGACAAGAAGATGATTAAAAGGAACACAATAGGTATTTAAAGCAATTGAGAAAATTAAAAATATCATCTAGAAACTGTTTGGCGTTAAATATTAATGTTTAGGAATTGCTTGAAAACAATATTTACAAATAATCTATTGGGGCACTTTATTCACTTAAATATAAAGCCTGGATTCTATTTATTTGCAAACCTTTGGTCTAAATTCTACAGCTTGTAATAAACAATATAGGTATTTAAAACAGTTTGTAATAAATAATTACATCATTACATCATTAAAAAGATTTTTTGATCAACAATTAAAAGATAATGAATATTTATAAATGGTAATTTTTACCAAAAAAAAATTCTCAAATTTGGTGGACATCAACTTTATTATGGAAGAATGATCTTTCAGGAGAATATCTTAGCAGTATAAAAAAAAATTCACTCTAGCTATTTATTTAGTGTGAAAAAATAAAGATTTCGATAAGGATTTATTTCTTGGACTTGTATTTGGGAATGACTTGGCAGGTCAGAAAATAAAAACTCACATTATATTCAGCCAAATGCCTTCCAAAGCTTCATGAAAGACTCAATAAATTAAATAAAAGGCAAAAATTATTAAAATTTATCAAAATTTGTTAGTGTAATATATAACGCTTATTACATTGTTTGCAAGTTTTGTTAACTCATCAGTTTTGTAACTGATCTTAGATGGCATTTAGTTTTGCCTTGCTATCATGGGAGTTACAATTTTGTAACTGTAATATACTTGTATTTATTGATGCTTGTATGCATTTGTAGAGCCTGTGGTTTCAAAGCCTGCTTGAGGGTGAAGACAACGACACAAGCAAAGAAGCCCGATCGCCATGCTGGAAGCAAGTTGATGCTTACCTGCAAAAAAGTTGCAACACAGGCCAATGGTGATAGCCTGAGATGTCAAAGCATGTGCTATAGAAGAAAGCGATGAAGCCTGAAGTGGATGAAATTTTTTTCCATTGAAGGATGCTCTTCACACATATCCAAGGACCATACCATTGAAGTCTGTGTTCAAAGTGAAAGCCAAATAATTGCAGCAAAAACGTGCCAAGAAGAGATTGATGTAATCCTGAACAGTGAAACCCAAATCACCATCTCAAGCTTGGAAAAAATAAACTGCTAGAAAATGAGATCTGCCAAGGAGCGTGGAAGCCCGTGAAGGGTTGTAGTATCTACACCTGAAGGAGACGATTTGAAGGAGCCAAGCGTAACAAGGAGATTGTGAAGGGCAGTATCTAATAAATAAGGTACTTTTCAAAGTATTTTTAAAATTTCAAAAACAAGAAGATTGAATGAATCCCACAAGATTCTATTTTGCCTTAAAAGCTGCCCTCAAAGACATCGGTAATCTTCAACTTGATGAACTAGTACACCAGGGCCTCCTCAGTTATTTCTTGTTTGATTTGAAGTGCCAAGCTCAGAAGATTGGTAAAAATATCGAAGAAGGCTATGATGCAGATGATGAACGTGAAGAAGAATTCCCCAACAAGCGTCGACATTTGACTGCATGAGCATACTGAGCCCATCTTTCTGTGACATACCGTTGTTGATGAAAATAGTGTAAAACCTTTAAAAAAAGGTATACTTCTTTGTAAATAAATAAAAATAATAAATTTTTAAACTTTAAAGCTACATATCTTGTTTTGCTTGTAATTTTCTTGTAAAATAAAGTAAGAAGACACACATAAAAATGTCTACACCCAAGTTGCTTTCGTCAAATGCCCAGCGCTTTAAAGGGCCAAATTTTACCACCTAGAAGATGAAGATGTGAATGATTATTCAATTTGAATAATTATGGGGCATCATCATTGGAATAGTGACCCGTCCTACTGGCCAAGATGAGCAAAAGAAGTTTGACAAGTTAGATGCAAAAGTGCTCATGCTGATAGTATTGTTGATGAAGTACAACTGCATGTTCATGATGCATAGACATCGAAAGAGGCATGGGACATTCTATCCACAATATATGAGGAAAATAACCAGACCAAAATTCTGCATTTACAATCACTTCTTCATACACTCAGTATGAAATTAGGCAAAAAGGTTGAAGAGTTCTTACGCCAAGTTGCAGAACTACGAGCATAATTTGTTGCACTTGGAGAGAAGATCAAGGACAAGATGTTGGTTTTGATCATGATGAGAGATCTCCCATATCAATTTTACACGTTTTTTTATGATACTCAACATAATAAAGCAAGTGGTGTCATTAAAAAAACTAGGCAATTTACTTCAATAGGTGGAAGCAATATAGTCTGTGCATGAAGAATTTGAGTACAAAGCCCTGATCTCTAAGCAACGAGATCCAAAATTCAAGAAAAGACCTCAAAAGCAACCACAACAACATCCACAACAATAGAAGATTGAGAAGCTGAAGCGGTGCTGTTACATTTACAAAACCCACATGCATGACACTGATTATTACTGGTATAATGCCTTGACTCAAGGCCAATCCAATCAAGAAGGCTCTTCCAGTAAAGAAGATTCAAAGAAATCTAAGAGATGTCCTCGACATTGGAAGCAAAAAGGGCATGTAGCAGCACAAAGTAAGAGGAGAATACATCAGATGATGAGGAGAATACATATGGAGCCCATGATGACCTTGTACTAGTCTCCCAAACTTTGATAGAAGCAAGAAAAGTTTAGTTAATAGACTCTAGTGCTAACAAACACATAAATGGATGCAAGGAAATCTTTGACTCACTATCAACTCACCCAAATGGAGATCGAGTTCAAATTGCTAATGATAAAGAGTATGTTATAGAAGGAATTAGACGTGTCACCATTCCTCTCGGGACAAGATACTATGTTCTCACAAAGGTACTCTATGTCCTTGGTTTGACAATAAATCTCTTATCTGCCAATCAATTATTGAATCACAAGATAAATATAGAGTTTCTAGTCTAAGAAGGTATTAAATCATGTCTCATTTCCTAAGAAGGTCAGGTTCTTGCTAAAGCCTTCTTGAAGGATCAGTTATTTACCTTAGATGCAGTTTCAAGCAGTAAAGTTGCACTCACTGCCTCTACAACAGAATCCACTACACTTTGGCACTACTGATATGGGCATCTATCCATTGGTTCCCTCTTCCAATTCAGTTCCAAGGCAATGATATAAGGAATTCCTCAACTTTCTCATTCTTTGTCGATATGTTCTGGTTATCTTGTGGGCAAACAACATCGGGTTCCATTTGAGCTGAGTTCCTCACATGCCAGGGAAAAACTTGTTATGGTACATACTGATCTATGGAGACCCATGCTAGCATCCCATCAAGGATTCAGGTACCTTCAGTTGTTTGTTGATGACTTTTCTCGTAAGATTTAGGTGTTTTTTCTCAAAAAGAAGAGTGAAGCTCTTGCACACTTCAAGACCTTCTATCAACATGTTGTTACATAATCTAGGAAGAAACTTCAACTCCTCCACTCAGATCGAGGGGGAATTCACATTAAAAGAGTTCTAGGCATTCCTAAATCAACACAACATTAAGCAGCACTTGATTGATCCCTACATGCCTAAGCATGAATGAAATAGCAAAATGACACAATCACTTAGTCATGGAGATGGCTCGTTGCATGCTATCCACTACAAAGTTGATGATACAATTCTAGGTATAAGTAGAACAGACGGTTGTCTATCTTCTCAATAGAATACCAATGAAGATCTTGCTAGACAAGACACTGAAAGAGGTATGGAGTGGTCGTAAACCATCTATTTCTCATCTTTGAGTATTTGGCTATACTTCTTATATGTATGTTCTAGATAAGAAGAGAAATAAGATTGAACTAAAGACCCTCTGGTGTATTTTCTTGAGGTATAACACTACCTCCAAAGCATACCATCTCATGGATCTTGAGATGAAGAAGATTTATGAAAGTTGTGATGTGGTCTGTGATGATTCATCATTTGACTCATTGGTACAGAAGGAGATAAACCAGACCACCTCTCACATAATTTTCCCACAGTTAGATGATGAGCATGAAGAAGGTGAGCTACAAGAAAGAGAATTGTTTGTTGATCTTGGTAATCTACAAGGTAGTTATTCATCAAATCAGTAGCCACAATGATGTCCTAAATGGATAGATTATACAATCAAGGACTCACACCTAAGCTTTCCTCTAGACACATCATTAGGAGTTCAAACAAGAAGACATGTAAGAGATGAAGTCAATCTTGCACTCATGATTTCAGTGGTTTACAGCACCAAACCAAAGATAATTCAAGAGGCCTTAAATCAACCCCAGTAGAAGAAAGCTATGGATGCAAAATATGATGCTCTCATCAAGAATGAGATGTGGGAACTTGTTGATATGCCTATAGGGAAGGAATCCATTGGCTGCAAATGGATCTTTAAAACAAAGTACAAGGCAGATGGATCTATCGACAAACATAAAACATGACTTATTGCAAAGGGTTATACGTAACAAGAGGAAATTGATTATGAGGAGACCTTTGCACCCACTGTGAAGATCAAGACCATTAGAATTATTTGTGTGCTGGTAGCATATTATGGATGGAAACTTCAATAGATGGACGTCAAGAGTGCTTTCTTGAATGGTGATCTGAAAGAATTATACATGAGCCAACTAGAAGGTTTCATTGATGACAAACGTCCACATAAGGTATGGCATCTAGTTAAGTCTCTTTATGGACTTAAACAAGCACCTCAGACATGGTACATAAAAATAGATGATCACCTACTGTAACATGGTTTCATATGTAGCCCCTCTAATTCTAATTTGTATATCAAGAAGGTTGGTATAGATATTGTCATTCTTGTCTTGTATGTGGATGATCTTGTGATCACTGGTAGTTCAGATGATCTTGTTGATGCAGTAAAGAATGATCTGAAGAAATCCTTTAATATGACTGATTTGGGGCTATTACATTATTGTCTTAGCTTGGAGATATGACAGAAATAGAATCACATCATTATCTCCCAGATGAAATACACCAAGACACTCGTGGAAAAGTATAGAATGTTAGACTGTAAACCTCTTTTGACACAGATGGATAAAGGTTTACAACTCTCTCATTATCAGGATTCCCCTCAAGTGGATGCAACTCTCTATAGACAGCTTGTTGGGAGTCTCATCTACTTAACCTACACCAGGCCAAATGTATGTTTTACTATGAGCTATCTTTCCTGATTTATGTAGGAGCCGAAGAAATGTCACTGGATTGCAGCAAAACATGTTTTGAGATATGTTTAAGGCATACTTGAGTATGGTCTAGAATACAAAAAGAATATTCAATTCTTCTTGCAGGGGTACACTGACTCAGACTATGTTGGATCTGTTGATAATAGAAAATCTACTCCAAGATACATTTTTCATCTCGGATCTTGACCCATTTCGTGGATCAACAAAAATTAGTCAGTGGTTGCTCTCTCATCCACAGAAGCAAAATATCACACCATATGAGGAGCTATGTGTGAAGCAATATAGATACATTGTATTTTGTCTGATATGGATATTCCTGAAGATCAGCCACCAGTTCTATTCTGCAACAATCAAGGTGTTTTGAAGCTTGTGAAGAACTATTTTTTCATGAACGAACCAAACAGATTGAGTTTTAGTGTCATTACATCAGAGAACAAGTTTTGAATCACCATATTCAGCTCAAGTACTGCTTGACGGATTCACAAGTAGCAGATATTCTCACCAAGTCTCTTGGCAAGGTGAAATTTGTTCTATTTCGGGGGTACATTTGTAAAAATAATGTAATAAAGGGGGGAATGTTAGCATAATATATAACACTTATTACATTGTTTGTAGGTTTTTTTAACTCATCGATTTTATAATTGATCTTAGATGGCATTTAGTTTTGCCTTACTGTCATAGGAGTTATAATTTTATAACTGTAATATACTTGTATTTATTGATGCTTGTATGCACCAGTTCAAATCAATAAAAGTTTCATTCTCTTATTCTCAAAATATAAGGGTTTTTTTCATTTCCATAACAAGCTAACTTAATGGACATCCGGTATAGAACTTTGTGGATGAATTTTTTTAAAGCATGCTTTCAATTAAGGCATGGTAAGTAGGGGATTATAACCATGCTCTCAACTATCATGTTAACAATATCTATATCAATGATTGATGAGGTAAAATCAAAATCTAAGTGGACAAAGTCACATCAAATATTTTACAATATCCTCTTGCCCACTCTTCTCTACCTATCAGAGTCTCATAAGGACTTGGCACTAGCACCCTTGTTTATTATGTACATAAAACTTATAAATTAAGGATTGTCTAACTTCTCTTCAAATAAAAAGTAGTATGTTGTTGAAGATTACCAATGATTGTTATACAATAGATGTTCTAAGAAATCTTAGTGGTGAGGAAATTTCAGGGGTTCCTAAAGGTAGCTCAAATACTAGCTTGCAAGGCTTACAACTCATGTTCTAAATCAATACATAATTTTTCTTGAGAAAGTGTTTTTTATCATTTTAGTTTTTGTATTTTAAAATTAAAAGGATTAGAAACGTACCCTTACCCTTATTTCAACTAATAGGATGTAAACTTATTCTATGTGAACAACTTCTAGGCATTTTTTCCACCAGATTTTGGTTTGCCATTGGATCTTTATGTTGCTCCAAAAACTTTGGACATGCTTTTCATCCCTGATGTTCTCATTTTACCTTATGATATTGCATCATTTGCGAAGGTAATGGAATTTGAATGAAACTCATTATTAGATACAATAGAATTTTATTTTAATGTTGATTTCATTGTATTTATACATTTTATCACTGTATGTAGTTACGCCCATCCTACTAAATCTGACCAATCAAATTCATACAGGCATTCATTTTTATTAAACATGCTTGAGAATGCAACCACCACGAGATTTCAGTGAAAGCTTTGTAAGCAATTTTCCCCCCATCTGACATACATAAATTCTCATTTAAAACTTGTCTTCAATGAAAAGGTTTCTTCCAAAAACAGAAACGCAGACACGGTGTTCTCAAAAGAAAAAGATTTTAAACAAGATAAAATTAAATCGAAACTGCTAAGAACACCACCTGCTGGATCGAAAAGGATAATCAACAACAACCAGTTCTTAAAAAGCCAATCCTCTGGAAGTAATTAACAGAAAATAGAGACAAAGAAAGCTGAACTTGATCTTCACTCCCCATAACATTATATTCTTTTAACTCATTCCTTTCGCAAGAAGAAGCAACTCCATGTGCGCGGAGAGGATGCAACCAGTTGACATACAAACGTCTGAATCCTCCCATAACATCTACCACATGTTTGAGCCGTCCCGTGGGAATCCCCATAGCAGGCCACTGTTTTGTGCAAATCACTTGCCATAAATTATCGTCCATGGCTGCCTGGTACCACCATCTACTCACGCAAGAGGCAACAGCCGAGGTATGGGCATCTAAATGCTGGAAGATTTCATACATTGCATCCGCGTTATCAAATGCCATGATTTTTCTCCGACTAAGAGCTGATAAAACACAAATTTGATGATATTCCTTTCCGGGCACACTCGATTCAAAACGCAAGGCACAAAAAAGGCGAGTAAAAGCTCCGCTGAATATAATCATGCAAATGCTCGACTCCTCAGCTGTTGTATGTAAACCTGAATAGTCAAGCACCTGGCGCACGCAAGATTTGGGAAAATTAAAACCCTAATTTATCTACGGTGTGTAAGATGTATGGTATGACAAACAAGGAAAAGTCCGGATTAGTAGTGAGCAGAAGAAAGAGACACATTATTCCATGCCCGCTCTTAGTCAAACTTGCCTGTGTTTAATAACTCTATGGCTCACATGAGGACAGAAAACAGTCAAATATCTGCGACCCACTTCCTTGTCGTTAACTCCTCCATTAAATCCCACACAATTTCACATGACGGCATTAAAAGCATAATCGACATGTGTAAGTTGAGCAGAAGAAACGGACGCATTATTCGATGCCCGCTCTTCGTCAAACTTGCCTGTGTTTAATAACTCTATGGCTCACATGAGGACAGAAAACAGTCAAATATCTGCTACCAACTTCCTTGTCATTAATCCCTCCATTAAATCCCACACAATTTCACATGACGGCATTAAAAGCATAATTGAATGTGTAAGTTGTAATCTAGTACACAAAGAAACATTTGCCATTAAGACGAGTTATGAGAGTGAACGAAAATTGTCCCGAATTTATCCACAGTACAGAGCGGTCTTTGGTACAAACTATCTGTCTTGTTGGCAGCAACAGTTGCTATGCTCCAGATATTAGTCCTTCCGCGCTATGTTTCCTTTTTCTGCTTGATAGTAACTCCGTCCACCAGTTAATACACACAGTCCAGCGATTTACTTTACAAACACTTGTGCTCACTTCGTTTTTTCCAAAAATTTAGGTTTTGATACAGTGGGGAGTAGCATAAATGTAAAGTTTTGTCTACCTTAAAAATGATTAGTGTCATTATTTTTTCAGTTTTTTAAATAATTAATAATTTATTAAGATATTTTAAATTATAATTTTATAAAAATGATGCTTATTAATTATTATTTAGTAGGATAAAAAACAATTAATACATAATTAAATAAAAATAATTAATATTTATAAGTTTGAAAAAATGAATATTAAATTAAAAAGTAATTTTAATTATTTTAAAGTTTCAATGAATTAAAAAGTGATTCTTATATAAGGGTAAAAGAGGCAATGAATAATCATTATTGATTATTAAATTTTTAACAATTCACGATTGAATTCTAAATTCATTCAACTTCTTTGTGAGGATGAAAAACTTCATTGCAGTTGGATCACAGGTCAAAACCCCTCCAGTCCATTATGGTAGCTTCATACAAGGGTTACAAATGATTTACACAGTTGGTTATTCACATGCAATCAGAAAATAAGGTTTTAACAAAGTTTTGGAGCAAATAAAAACAATTTTCTCAGCAAATTGTGGTTAAAAATCCTATTGCATGTATTGATCTATTTATTATTTGGTTATCTTGGTGAAAGACAAACATTTTATGCCATTACTCTTACTCGGTGACATTAACAAATTTAATGGTGGTTCTAATTTCTTCATGAGGGTTTTGATTTATATTACTCGATGGTTCTAATTTCTTCAACAGGGTGTTGAATTTATTTCTTCTAAGGGAAATATGAATTATTATATAAGGGTTTTACAGGTAATCCAGGATTGTTAATATTTATATAAAAGGGATATTTCAATGGTATCGACGCGTGTATCTTCCCAGCTTGTGAGAAAGATTTATTTTGTAGCTTCTACTTCATGCAAGATAGTGACAATGACACTGAATATTACCAAAGAGAAAGGAAAAGAGTTCCATAACAAACAAAAGAAGGATTAGGATAGCTAAATCTAGAATCACTTACAGGGAAAGAAATGGAAGCCAAGGTTAACATATACGATGATAAAATTCGCTATGATAGGCTTGTGAAAGGATAAGAGCGTTTAATATATATGATGGCTCAAATAGTCCACACCATGCATAATGTGAATGTGCAGAGAGCTCAAAATGGTAAATGAACTTTTTTAGGGGTGAAAAAAAATAGCACATGTAGAGGACAACAATTAATTCCTTTGCTAAGCCTTTCCAACCAACTTTTCTTCGTAAGGAGGAAGTAGCAGTTCCAAAGGTGAAAACTTAGCCCATTATGGTGGATGAAATTACTGCCACCTATGAAGAATACAGGGTCATACTAGGTGAAATTTGGGAGGCTATCTCCCTCACTAATTTTATAAATCTAAAAAAGAATAAATATGGTCAAAGAGCTAAAACTAGGCCACAAATAAATCAAAGGGAGCTCCAACAGACATTAGGAAAGTTAACACTTCTTACATATGATGGCTCTAGTAAGTGCACAACATGCTTATGAATACAAAAATTTGACACATTTTATCATTGAGGAAAATAATGGAATAGAAAGCCATCATATTTATCATCATTCACCTAGAAGGTGTAGTAGACGAGTGGTGGTACCATAGATTGATCACTTAGAAGCACAATCACATCCACTCATATGTGGAGTTTAGTACCACGTTAATAAAGAGATTTGACAGAGTGGATCCAGAAATCCATTTTTAAGAGTTAGTTCAACTCAAACAATCCAATTTAGTGGAGGAATTTGTTGTTAATTTTTAAAAGGTTTCAAGTATGGTACCTGATGTGACTGAAATGAGAGTTGTTGTTTTGTTTGTTGAGAGTTTAGCTAAACCACTCAAGGGTTTAGTGAAAGCTTTCAACCCTATTTATCTTAAAGAAGCCATCAAAAAGGTTTTAGATTTGGATACATCATCACCTAAATGTAAAACTATGCCCTATGAATAGCCAACTATAACATCTTAAGGGCAACCAAAGACAACATATTATGGGTAACCAATGACATTAGTTTTTTAGCAATAAAAAAAGCCATTTCAACAAGGGGATTCTCACTAAAAAGCACTGTCATAGAATCCATGTATTGAGAGAGAAACACAAAATGAACTAAAAAGGAAAAAACTATGATTCACATGCAAGCATCCATGGGAACCAGGTCATAGGTGTCTTCCAAAAGGATGAGTGCACTATATTGAGGTGATGTCTAATGATGAGTTAGAAGAAGTACCAGAATATAAAAGAAGATATGGAGATGGTTCAAGAAGTACCTTTGCCACACTTATTTTAGTAGGCACTTATGCTACACTTTTTGGTACACCTTGATATTACCCTTTCAAAATTTATGGTTTTATATAGGGATGTAAACTCACAGTTTTGATTGATATTGGGGTAACCCATAACTTCATTGATGAGGGTTTGGTATCCCAAAGAGGGATGAAATTATAATTTTTCTAGGGCTTAAATGTGATTAGAACTTATGGTTCTACTATTCCTTACACCAGAAGGATTCAATGGTTGGAGATTGCACTTTATGATTATAGGGTGTGTGAATATTTCTATGTTGTAAGCATAGGAGAAATAGGTTTGGTTTTAGGGGTGAAGTGGTTACATTCCCTTTGGAAATTACATAGAATTACCAAACCTTGGAGCTAAAATTTGAATATAATAGAGAAAAAGTTATACTTCATGGTATAGCCAATGGAGCCCCTACAGTTCTTACAGTGAATAGAATGGAGGGTGTTATTGTTGGTAGTACTCTCTTTAGAGCATAGCTCATTAATGATTTTGTTATCATGGATTCATTCATAGAGTTTGTTGAAGAAGTATCAGTAGGTTTAGGGTTTCCAGTTCTTAATTATATTAGAGTAGTGCAACATAAGCCATCTACATCACTAGGAAGAATGGTATAAATAATAAGGTTGATTTGAGATCCATGTATTTGTAGGGTGGTTCAAGTATTGCTTGAAGACAAGTAATTTTGGGAAGCGCAAACTGTTATGTTCTCTTTTTTAAATAAATAATAATCTAATAGTAATTAATTAAGTTGTCCAAAAGGTAATTTAAGTTATAACTTTGGAAAAAAAACACTTATTAATTATTATTGAGTGGGGCCAAAAGTAATTAATACATACATAGGGGTTTAGCAAAGCTTTGGAGTAAACAACAATAGTTTTCTGAGCAAAGTGAGGGTTGTACATTTAGGGTTTGG
The DNA here is from genome assembly GCA_037957365.1 of Torreya grandis. Lineage (NCBI taxonomy): Eukaryota > Viridiplantae > Streptophyta > Pinopsida > Cupressales > Taxaceae > Torreya > Torreya grandis. Next base: position 2,348,217 of record JARHVA010001959.1, on the reverse strand, counting down.
TTCATTGGGACTAGCACCACCCTTGGTAGCCTCCATTATGGCTGACATCACCTTTTTTGTAGTGCCATTCTTCCCAATAATAATTTATAACTCCAGATAATTATCCAATATTTCTACGTCACACTTTCAGGTCTACCACATTAGAATAATTAATACATCACAAGAACAAAGATAATAAATGGTATTGATCATTTATAATAATTGATATTTTTGAAAATTCAATAGGGTTTGATCAAGTTGATTGTAATCAATAGTGGGTTATTTGTATCTAATGTGTCATGTAATATTTAGTATTTAATTGACTAAAATTAAGGAGGGGCATGGTTGGAAATCCTATTGCATGTATTGTTCTATTCATTTATTATTTCATTATCTTGGTAAAAGACAAATATTTTATACCCCTACTATTACTTGGTGAAATTAACAAATTTAATGGGGGTTCTAATTTATCCATGAGGGTTTTGATTTATATTCCCTAAGGGTTCTAGTTTATTCAAGAGGGTGTTGAATTTGTTTCTTCTAAGGGAAATCTAAATTATTTTATAAGTTTTTTATGGGTAAACTAGAATTATTAATATTTATCCTAAAAGGGATATTTCAATTAGTTTGTGCTAGGGACTAAATTCAATGGTTGAATAGCATAAGTGTAAAGGTTTGCCTCTAGCATTTAAAAATGCCTAGTTCTTGTTAGGATTAAATTTGATGTTCACATAGTATATTATTAATTCTTTTTTAATTTAAATTATAATTGATTTTTAAAGAGAAGTAAAATTTTAAATAGGTCGGTAAAAATATACACATTTTAATGTTTTCTTATTCTATTATGATTTATTTGAACATTTAAAGGGCAATGTTGAATAAATAACCCTCATCCAAAAAAATGTTATGACATTTAAAGTCGACCACCAAATCTAGTCCTTAGGACTCCGTACTCAATGGATTGCCTCAAACCAGTGTGTTGAGACTTTCTCATTTCATAACTTTAGTCTAATATTTTAAAATTATTAATTTTAAATTAAATAAAATTACACAACAAGATTTTGAAACTCTTGGCACCTCTAAATGATCTTAGGTATTTATTATTTGTACAATTACATTATTTAATGGTACTTGTGTGTTTTATCAGTATTAGTCCACATCAAATTTCATTAACCTATTTTCTATCTTATTACTTATTTCTATCACATCTCCCTCCCTCTTCCACTTTCATCTCTTCATGTTTTTCCTCTCCCATGATTCCCTCTTTTTCTATTGTCTTCCGCAAAAATATAAATGATCATTAAAAATCTCATAATATAAAATCATAAAATACTACAAAATATACTTTATACTCTAAAAATAAATTTTAATTAAATATATTAAATAATGAATTTAAACAATGTACTTGTGTTGGTCATATCCATTGATTTCCATTTCCGTATGTAAAGATAAATATTTGTAAGTATGGGTGTGCTCCTCATGATAATGCTGAAGCAACTCCTCATGGTCATCATCATGTTAGCAAATTTAAATATGATAATTAAATTATAATTGAAAAGGAATTTAAACTAAACAACTTGTTAGCCAATAATAATTACAAATTTCATACTTAAAAATTGGCTACTTAGTACTTTAAAGTGCATGGGTCCCATGAGATTGGTGACTATCTTCCCCTGTAAAACATAGGATTATGTAACTAGTTTTTGTTGGCTTACTTGACCATTATTGTCAATACAGTACTAATAGTGGATTAACCTCTTCCAAGCCTCGGTTTATAATGAGCATGCTAAAAATAATTATAATATAGAAACTTAGTAACTCTAACATTTTCAAAAAATTATAAAAATGTATAATTATAAGTATTGTAAAGATATAAAACATTCTCAAAAAATTGATTGCCCAAACAACATTAAAAAAATAAATAGAGTAAATATGACTAAGGCTAACATATAAAATTTACCTCCCAATAATTTTCCTTTATGATCATGGCAAAGAGTTGATGAGTTTGATTTTCAAGTTTTCCCTCACTCATAACAATTTTACACTATAATCATGGTAAGGAGTTGATGATTTTATTTATTATGTTGTCTCTCTCTAATTGTAGGATATTCGTTCCCCACATTTATTTTATGCATATATTGTAAAAAATTAAGTTAGAATACAAAGCATGTATAATGTGGGTATATGCACGGAGTTGGGGGACAATTCCATGGATATTTACCATAATCTGATCATGTTATTTAAAACAATAACATGATCATGTTAATTTTTTACATAATGTGATGTTGTTAATAATGCAAACATGTTCCCTATGTCAATACAAAATAAAACCGAACCCAAATGCAAAATTTTCTCATTTTTTGCTGAGCGTTCTTTCTTTCCCCTCTTTCTCCTCCACTCCACCATCATGTTTTTCCTTAGTAAGGATAAAAATTATCACAATTCATCTCATGAAGCTGCTAATTGATGATGTTTTCACGTATAAGAGGTAAGTGCTAAAAATCTACACTTGTTATCCCTAAATTTTAGTAATTTTTTGTTATTTTCATTATTTAATTGGTAATTTATTTGTTTTGAATAGCCCATATTTATAACCCTCTTGTGCCTCTTCCTAACCCTCCACCTAACCCTCTTATTCCTACTCCTAACCATTCACCTAACCCTCTTGTTCCTTAGCATACCTTCCTCTTAACCCTCCACCTAACCCTCCTACAATTTCACAAAATCCCTCAGATAGTCAGGAGAGTCTAGTTGACCACATTATGGAAAATAAAATTAAAATTGAAAAATTTATTGGGATAATGAGGGATCCCACTTCCACCAACACCCACCACACCTATCTATTCAATTCCTTAGAGACTTTATTAGGTCAAATTATCTCTATAACAAGTCAAATTAACAGATGGGCTTTATATCAGGATAGTTGTAGGGCTTATTATGCTGAAAAATTATTGGCACATGAGGTCAAGAATAAACACATATCAAAATCCTTCATTTATGTCTTATTCATTGACCCAACCACCAATGCACCATTTCCAATCTCTGCTAAATGTTTTCCAATCCATCCCTACCAACATAATATAATCACAACCAATTTTTGGGACTGATGGTGGATGGTGTTTGATTATCCACCATGTAACAACAAGGAAGTCCTATTATATTTTCTTAAGAAACTCTACTATGAGTTTGTCCTTAATGAGATTCTAATTTTTTTTATTATAGTGAGTTTTGGGGTCAAAGAAAAGGATCTGCATAGGATCGATCGAGTGCACATCATGTGCCTAATTAGTCTGCAAGGATCTTTATCCAAAATCCACTTGAAATCAAGATCCCATCTATAATTCCTTACATCATGGATATCAACACTGCATGCAATTAGTTCATTCATTGATACACTCATTCAATATACGAGTTGGCTCTTACAGATCGATGCTCAAGATATGCCACCTAGTGTGCATACTCAACCCCACCCTTAAAGATCTTGTAGAGCCATATACACTAGACCTTCTAATGATGATGGAATTAGTGGTTCAGAGGGATTGGATAGTATAATTATGAGTGATGAGTTTTTGGCATGCATATTTAGAGTGTAGACATCAACCACTACACAATTGTAGGTATATTTTATATAAATGTCATGTTAAATTTAAATTATATTTACAAATTTAATTTAGCTAAAAAATAATTTATGTAGAAATTGAATAATATATATGTTATTTTTTTATATCCCAAGAGGTGATGATGCCTTCATCATCCTAGTTGACATTTACAGCATTTGATTTTAGACAACCATTATTTAAATTTTTAGATCCATCTACTGGCCCATCCATTGTTCCATTTGTCTCTATTAGGATGACACCTTTTACTTATATAATGGTAAAATTTTGAGTTAATCTTATATTTTATGTACATTTAGTCTATGTATATTTGCATTGTAAGTTTAAGTTAAATTTATCTATCAAGGATCTCAAAATTAAACTACAGTACTATTAAATACACTATTGGTTTAATAAAAGAGAAAAGCTTGCAATATATATCTTTGATACTTTATAGAAAAGTAAGTGAGACCTTGTTTACATTGAGCTAATGGCTCAAATAGACACTCCTTCATCATTGTGAGTCGAGACATACAGAGGAATTATTTTTGTAATGTGTTGATAGAGGTATGTATTAAATTTTAATTTTGAATTGTAAAAATAGACTTATTTTAATAATTTTACTACATACTTGAGGCAAATACAATTATGTGAATGTATTGTGTATGCAAGGTTATCACATGATATCTGATAGTCCTAGTCAGATGATTAGTAGGTTAACTTCTCAAGTTTATTCCCTATTTCAGATGCCTATTTGAATAGCTAAGCCTACCACTGACTCGTTTGAGCATCAAAAATAGATTGAGTAGGACCATGAGCTTACAGTAAGTACATGTTTAATTTTTTTTATTTGAGTTTAAAATTAATTTCTTAATGATTTGTTGAATGTATTTTATGTTAATTTTATAATAATATTTGTATTTGAATAGGTTCATTTGCAAATGAGCTATGATTTTAGGATTTGTAATTAGACCTTAGAGCAATCCAAGGCATTCGAGGGATCTCTATCTACCAATAGGGCATCCCAAGGAAAGTCTTTTTTTAAGAAGTCAAAGAGAGAGAGAGAGGCTATTTGATGATTAAGATGTCTTACATGAGATGTGCTTTTTTGAATACCTATATGGCAATGTACACATTTTTGGCATTGTATATGTGTATATGACATTCACCTAACATTAGATACTATGTTCATATATGTTTTAATTTTGTGTATGCCTATCATGGAAATTTATGTATTGTTGGCATTGTACATGTCCCTATATAATTTTTTTAGAGTTTTCATTTGAATTATGTTAATATATCTAATTTATATATAGTTTTTATTTAAAATGTTATTGTATAGTGTTGTTTTGATCTTCCAAACTATTATCTATTAGATATCGTATCTAATGTTGTACACAAATAATGATTAAAAATTGTTATTTTCAATGCTATAAATATTTGATCTCCCATATTTTTTTAAATTAAAGTTTTTATTTGATTGTGTGTAGTGAAAATGATTAATGACACTCTTATCTATTTTGAATTTGTCATCACCCATTTAAAAACTTTTCAATTAATCATTAGCACAATTTGATTCCACTTAAGGCACATACCCAATCATGTTCATACTTGTATAATGAAGAGACATAAAATTATTCATAAATCCCTACAAATTTATCATTCAGATACCAATACCTACAAGTTACCTAATCTTTCACCTTCACCTAACTCTAATGCATGTTTGAATATATTTTACCAAAAATATGCCTAATAATTATATGAATTCTATGATTATTATTCCTTTATATTTTACCTCATTCTTGAGTAATCTCTATTAATACCTCTTCTACACTCAACTTCTTTTGGTGACCATGTACATGGTCAACTTCTTCCCCTTTGTAGCTTTATCTTTGCTAAACTTTCAAGATGAACTTCTGCCTAACCTTATCTATAATGTATTTAGTCTAATAAAAATAAACCTTACTGACTTGAAATATAAAATTCACTTATGAGACAATAAACCATCTTTGGCCAAAACCCTTTATCATCCCCTAATACAACCTAATGCACAGTTTTATCTTCTATATTTTAGAAGGTTATGAAATTATTATTCATATACTCTAAGATCATGAGGAATTCCAACCTCATTTATCCATTCTTTTTCTCAACTTGATTCAAAATCAACTCTCAAACAATCTTCTTTTAAACTTGCCAATTATTCATTAGGTCTGCTCTTAACCAGTCACCAATCTCTCAGATATACTCTCTGTCCTTTAAAAAAAACTATTTAAGACACTTTGGATAGGTCAGAGGAAAACTTAAGGATTTATTTAGGTGTCAAAACTTACAATAAATTAACTAGCTATAGTCTCTAAGAGATTGAGCTCTATTTCTCAAATTCTATCTTTTTAAGTCTCTAGGTCTATAGACTTAGTTGTTGCTCCAATATATAAATTTATAAACATATATTTTGTAGATCTTAAAAATTATATTTATAGTATTATTTTAGTGATTATAACATGTTCTAACCATTAACCAAGTTTTTAGATCTCAAATCAACCAAAAACTCAATTTACCTTATGCACAACTTTCTCAAAAATGGTATTCTATAGGTGTACATAAACGTCATCCTCTGTATCTAAAATTTAAAACCTCTTTTCAACCAAATGATACTTTAACTAAGCTATAATATCCATTCCCCATGTTATCATAACTTTCATACCTTATTATTCAATCATTTGAGTTATAGAGGTGTTTTTCTCATGAAACCCTTACTCTATCACTTTCACTTCTGGGACCTCCACTTGAGAATATATCACTTAAATGACATATTCATAGAAAATTTTCATTTTATAACACTAATATAATACTCAAATCCACCCTGAAGTGAATTTTTAGTATCTCTCATGAGCATGGAAACACTGACAATAAATGTTGTCAAAGTTTAAGTTATGGTTATAAAACTCTAGTTCTATTGCTTATTGATTGAAAAATAACACTACCAAAACATCTAGGGGGAGGATAAATTATATTAATAAGTTATTGGCCTCCCATGAAACTTTATTGAAAAACCTGCCACCCATTCTACCCTCAAGAGTGACCTTCCCAATAGAAGAAAAATGTAATTTTTAGCCTAAGTTAAAACATGCATAAAATTAAACTTGTAAGTCATTTACGTGAAATGTAAGATATATCACTTGCCTCTTTGATCCCTATAATTTCACCTTAGATCACTCAAGTGTCACCTTCTATAATAATCTATTGGATAAGTTGTAGTGATGGTTCTAAAAATGCAACTTTTTAGCATTGAATAGGCAAATTCTTGAGCTCCAACTACCAGTTCTACTTTTAAGACCCTTACTTGAGAATATATTATTTAAATCACATATTTATAGTAAAATTACAAATTATTAGACATTCATGATGTTTAAGTGCATTTTTAGTACCGTTCAGGAGCACATGAACACTTACAACAAATGTTGTCAAAATTTAAGTTATGGCTATAGAACTCTAGTTTTGATTCTTATTAACTAAAAAATGACACTAAAAACATGTCTCAAGAGTGGATAATGTATAATAATAGTTTATTGGCCTCCCATCAGGCTTGATGGGAAATACCACCACCCATTCTGACCTCAAGAAGGCCCTTCCTAATACAAGAAAAATATAGCTTTTAGCCTAAGTTCAAACACATGAAAAATAAAACTTATAAGTCATTTATGTGAACCATAAGATCCATTCTCTATATATTTAATCCTTATAATCTCACCCTTGAGCACTCATGTGGATCCTTCAAGAGTAACCCATTAGACAATTTGTAACGATGGGTCCAAAAATATAACATTTTGGTGTTGAATTGGCAATTTCTTGAACTTCAACTATCATTTCTGCCTCTAGGACCTCACTTGAGAATATATTAATTAAATCATGTCTATATAAGAAAATTAAATTTTATCACACTACCCTAATGTTTAAATCCACCCAAAATTACATTTCCCCTACCGTTCATGAGTGTAGAAACATTGATAATAAATGTTATCAAAGTTTAAGTTGTGGTTGCAAAACTTTAGTTATGATACTTCCAGACCTAGAAGTGCATTTTCACTACCATTTAGGAGTTTGAAAACACTAATTAATTAAGAATTTAGCTTCTCTTAACTTGAATAATATGTAATTATCTACTGACATTGCCAACCATGTGAAGGTGGAAGCTTATCTAGAACTACTAATCTACAAAAAAATATTAGTAAATAATTAAAAATAAAATTCATATGTACTACCTAGACAATAAAAACATTTGGTAAAATTAATTACATCTACATTTGAAAATTTAATATACCTACATATTTTAATCCAATTAACCACTAAGATCTTCTCTAACTTTGATAATATTGGGAATAGTTTCATGGTCTGACTCCATAACTTTCCATAGTTACATGTTTAATGGCCTCCCATGATATTTTTGTAATTGAATATTCATTGTAAGAATCAAATTTGAATAGTTCAGCCTCTTCATGTGCATTTCAAATTATTTAAACAACTATTGATTTAGAAAATTTATAGGATATTATCAAAACCAAGTTCCAGTGACTACCACTAACCTAGTGGAATAGTCAATATTTTCTCTATCCATAACTAGGGAAGTTAATTTTTTTCTTTCTCTCTACACAACAACACAAGTAGTAATCAGTGCCATCTTCACTGTCCTCATATGCAATAACTACAAAACATTCCCTTTATCACAAAAACTATTTTTAGTAACACTATGAAGATATATAATGAGAGTAAATTGTACATAATGAAAAATATTCTATTTGATTGCACTAGATCAGATACATGGTCAAATTCATCTAATAATCTCATATTTTTAAGTTATAATGATGTTGGAATCTGATATGTTTTGATTGGAATTAGAGGTTTGGAACTCCAATCATGCACCCACTCTTATGACTCACACTCATTCCAAACTTAGTCCATGCATGTAGAACAAAAACATGCTAAGTTTCTTGTATGAATAGTCCAAGAACTCTCATTTGAACTAAGAAATGAGTGAAGGTCACTTGAACCTATTGAAGTCAAATAATCCTCATACTTTACCAAATGTTCTTCCTCCATTAACCAAAAATATCTACAAATTGTAGAATTTAGCTAAGCACCATAACACATGTTCTTATTACACCATTTAACCATGATTTTTTCATCTATAAAATCAACACCCTCTTCAATCAACTTCTCTTTTTAAATAGCTCTTTTAACACATGCTACAACACCATCATGCTTCCCTTTTTGATGGCCAACCTTATTGAAACTCTAAATCTATTCTACACCAGTGGTAATATGCATCCTACTTAACCAATAAAACATTTATGCATTTTTGAATTATGACATGAAATTATATTATCAAATGTAATGTTGATTGAAAGTAATGTTCCTTTGACTCAGCTATTCATAGAACTTCTAAAAATAACTTTGCACATACTTTGAACAATGTGATTAGTCATCAATGATATAAAAATGTTACTTCTTTAATATTTTCCATTGTTGCTCTATATTATCAGGTGCATGCATAAATGTTATATACAGAAATATAGTAACTTGTGATGAGTTTTAATACTATGATTAAGTTTCCATTTTGGATTTGAATGTGTAATTTTTAGCAAAGTCAACTACTAAAACAATTGAACCATGTGGGAATGTATCCTTGCTTATCTTGAAATGTTTATCCAACCATCTATCCCTGTATATGCTTTGCATACTCATAAATAATTCTCCCTAAATTTAACAAAAAAAATTAGAAACATGTATCTTTTTTATAATAGGCTCACACCTTTTAGATTTTTTGCCATCTTTTATTTGATAAGTCCCTGATTTATATTTGATTAAACCAAATAATTGCATTTGTACTCTCCTCATGGATACAAAATTTTCATTTTGGCAATTCACAATAAATATTATAATTTCTATTTAAACATGATTTGTTATAAAATAATTGTCCATCTGATCTTTTGTAAAAAATAGTTGGAATAAATTCTCTAGCTGATTTTAATGGGAATTCAATACCACACTCCTGGAAAATATTGTTAGTATGCAAAGTACAATGAATATGGTGAAAAATATTATAGTGCATTAAAAATTCAACATGTTTCCTATAAAAAGTGGTGCATGTGTGATTTATTTTTATATAAAAAGGTTTGGTCATCTCAAAATATTTTTGACAAATATAAATTTGTGGATATTTTTACAAAAACTTAGAGTACAATTATGTTTGAGTCATATCTAATAATTTTTTTGGATACAGTTCACAATTATGGGAACTAACTCTTCTTTTCACTACATCTCTTGCATTGGGCAAAACTCTTATATTCTCTTTCCAAAATTGAGCAAGTAACTCTTTAAGATTATCGGCTATAGCCTTGTCCTTTCATGAAAGTCTACCTGAGAATGCCTAGAGCTCATTGGTATTAGGTTCATTAAGTCTTTCATATCTTTCAATTGCTTTCATTAATGTTTTTTTGTTTATATTAAGTGTTCAACTTATTTTTGAAAGCATTCATTTTCCCCCTATTTGGCCACTTACTGCACAAGTTATAAGTATACACTGGACAACATTACAATCTTGGGTACATGATTTTGGACATACGATATGATATGCATTATGTAGATTTTTAATAATTTCATTATTTTCATCATCTATGTTATATGTTTTTAGTCCTAATGTGTACATTATAGGTCTCATCTTAATCAATTTTATTAATGAAACAAATAATTGACATCTTTGACTATCATAATCCAAATTATGAAAGAAACTATTCCAAATTTGTTGAGCCAGTCTTATTGAATGGAGATCAGACATTTTGATAAGCATTGGTTCTAAAATATTTTCATCAACTTCAATTAATTACTTGTCTTTCTACGCATAATTATTGGAGGTGTTATTAATAGTGAAATTTGTTGAGAGGGTGTTTCAAAATTATTATTACTTTAATTATTTAGAGGTGTGATGACATTTTATTTATTGTTTATTTATTCCTTATATGTTTCCATTAAATTTTATTGAGTTTTAGTTTCATTATTATTTATTTTCATCAAATTTTATTCAATCATGGGGGGTGAAGCATCATGCATAGACACATCATCAATAAAATAAAAAACTTGGAACTTTGAATGTAAACTTCCAACATTATCTAATTAATTATTATTCATTTCATTATGGTTAATTTAATCATTATTCAATTCATTATGGTCAATGTAATCATTGTTTAATTCATTATTATCAATTGGCTCATTATCTATGGCATTTAGTTCATCAAGATTAGGGTTTGTACCTTATCTACCATGAAGTTTTTGTATTCGTATATTGTGTTTCTCTCTCAAATATTCTAATTCCTCTGATGTTTTGTTCTTCAAAATCTTCATATTCTTTGAATGTGATTTGTCACCAATCAAGGATAATTGATAGATTTTCAAAGGTGGGGTCAAAATTACATAGGTCCCGTAGGTCCCATAGAGAATGTTTGTAGGGACAAAATTCTTGATTCGGGTTAAAAATAGATGTTGAAAAGTGAGCTTTGTCTATATTAATAATAACGTGATCATATTATGAAATAATGTGATTGAATTATTCTTAATCCTCATTTTGGTCTAAACATAGACATTGAGAAGTGAGTTTTATCTATATTAAGAATATCACAATTGTGTTATTGAATAACATGACCACATTATTTAATAACATGATTATATTATACTTAATATGGATTAAATATTAAGGAATTAGTGCATGGGGTATAGGGATTAGGGTATTGGGTTTATAATTTATGTTTTAGGGTTTAGGGATTACAAATTAGGGCATATGGTTTAGGTTTAAGAGTGTATATAAGGTCTAATCTCTCTATGCCATATGAACCTAATTATTACTACAAAGGATGTTAATTGAGACTAAATCAATTGGTAAATAGGGAAAGTTTATGGTTTAAAATTTAGGGTATAGTGTTTAGGGTTTATGGTTTAGGTTTTAATGTATATATGGTTTAGGGTATGTAGGATCAATCACAAAGATAACTGAGGACAATTTAAATCACTTGGACCCATTTATGACTGTCAAATATGTTTTGGGGTTGTCATTATACCCCATGTCATCATATAGATTGAGTAAATTAGTCAATTGGAGCATTTATTCATGTGATTTAGGCCAAATTAATCCATGTGAACTTAATTTTTAGTCTAAATGATGTTAATTTGGGATAAAATGATTGGTTCAGTGTCTAAAGAGTTTATAATTATGGTTTAGAGTTTAGAGATTAGGAAATTTATGGATTAGGGCTTAGGGTGTATAAGGTACAATCATGAAGGTGATTGAGGAAAAACTAACTTCTTGAACCTAGATCTGTGAGTAAAGAACGTGATTTTGGACTCAATTAGCCCCCAAATCATCACAAATTGAGCCAATTAAGTCAATTGTGGTAATGAGTGATGCGATTTTGAACAAGTTCATCCTTGTGAACCTAATTCTTACTATATAAAGGATGTTAATTAGGGATAAATTTATTGGTTTTGGGTTTAGGGTCTACAATTTAAAGGGTTTGGGGTTTAGGGCTTATGGCTTAAGGTTTAAGGTAAATCGTACAAAGTTTAGGGTTTAAGTTAAATGGTACAGAGTTTATGGTTTAAGATATCAGATATAGGGTCTAATAATTAAGGTAATTGAAAAAAAATTGAGCTGCTTGTTCACCTATTTATGATAATTACCTTCATTTTTGCCTTTCTAATAAAAGTAGGGTCAGTTGAGCCATACAAGTTTCATACATTATACTATTGATTGAGCCATAAACTTGGTTTAAGGGCCCAATTTTGACCAAATCACACCCCTAATTAATAAAATTGATTAATTGGATCAATTCATGATAAAATTGAACTTAATTTCGCCCAAATCATATATTGCTTGTGAAAGGGTTTAAATTGGCCTTAAATGCCTCCTTGATTAAATGAATCAACTCTTTCATTAATTATATATGACATTAAATTAGGGTTAAATTGACTCCAAATCACATCATATACAATTTAAAATAGGTTCATGTGGCTCATTTTGAACCTAATTACCTCTATAATTGAACTAATTGACATTTGCATTCATTAGTTGACGACTTCAAGTTTATTGAGCTCAAAACCACATTTTATACATGTAAAACTTGCATAAGAATAAATAATGTTTCTTTGCTTCAATTGAGCTAATGAAATTAGAGATGATAAATCCCCAAATAACATTTTATAGTCATGTAATTAGGTTGAAGGGGCTCGAAATAACCCTAATTTACATGAGATGCATAGCTAGATTGGTACTCTAAAGTCTAATTTTTGGCCATAGGTTGAAAAATATATTTTATGACATCTCATTATAAAATAAGTTATATCATAAAATGTATAATGAGTTACACATTAAATATAAGTAATTATAAGTAGTCAAGTCAACATATTAAAATGCCCATAAGTGTTTTTATGTTTAATGTGATACCATGACACCTTAATTCACTATCCAAGGCTAGGGACATTTCTTGTATCACATGAAAGACCATTAAGGAGATCAAGAACATATATAAAATTGGAGCTCAAGAGCAAATTTGGTTTTTTGGGTGTCATGAATATATAATACAATCACATTATTAACTAATGTAATCACGTTACTAACATGGTTAATAAAGTTTTGGGTGAATATTTTGTCATCAACTAACTAAAGGCAAAATGGTTATATCAGCCACAGTGTAATGAGATAAATCTCTCCTCTCAGCAAGGGGAGATTCCCTGTAAATTATCATAAACTAATCTAATCTAAAAATTAACTTAGGGGTGAGATCATATCATCCATTTCTCTTTTTTCAAAAATAATGTTTACAAAGTAAAGGAAAACATCCTTGATATTAACTGAATTCACAAGAAACCTACGAGAGTACAAAGCCTATCATTGCTTCTCTTGCTGATTTATAATTTATATCATAGTTTAATGAGGTGCAGCCCAAAGTCTTCACCGAAGACTACAACAGAGTATATAATCACAAAAAATATGAGTAGTTCAAAGTCTTTCCAATATCTTTCATTCTAAAATAATAAAATACAAACTAAAGATAAATATAGTAACACAAAGTCTCCAAAATCAACTTCAGAACATCTTCTAGATTATTTTCACTTACTCTACTTATTTAATCAAATAGATAAGATTGTATTAGGAAAAGGACATACGAACAATTTTCTACACAACACAAGTTATTCCAATACAAATTTTAAAAGGTCACTTGCTTTCTCATTCACTTGATAAAACTTGAATTTACAATTTGATCTCAAAGTCTCAAAATGCCTTTCAATTTTAGCAGAGTTTTGCTTCCAATAACTCCAAAATATATTTACAATAGAGGCCCTCTTTATTTATAGGGAGATGCCTTAAGGATTTTTAGAAAAGACCTAATTACTTTGACCGAGTCAAAGATAAGAGTCCTTTTTGACTTAGGACTTCCTATATTTTTACATGTAAATATATATGAAAAAAATACATGTAAAAATGTCCAAAGTGGTTACAAAAGTATATCTAAAAAGTGGAATTTAAACCAAGGGAAAAACAATTTAAATTTATATCCCCATCTTTCTTCATATGAGCATCGTACATAGTGAAAGCTGCTTACATCCCGATACTGTCTAGACTAACAGTGTTCTTGAAAATCATCTTAGCTCTAACTATGACATCTCTTACTGCTATGACTGATTTTGCATGACTAGTTAACCTAGTTTTCAGATTATCTAGAGTTAGCTGATTATCTAGAATATTATCCATAGAGGCTAATCTCTGTATCTCTAATGCCATCAACATTAAAAGTAACTGAGTTGATTGAAAAAATATCTTGATATTTAAACTTCATTGCTTTTGACTTCTTTAGAAAAAACTCAGTCATCTAAAAGGGATTCAACCAAAAAGATGTCGATGAAGAAGAATCCACAGAAGAAATTGTAACAAAATTCATGAGTATGTAATTAAGGGAAATACTGGCAATCTAAAAAAATTGTATGTTGATGATCACGACCATTGGGATGCATTTGAAAGGGATAAAGTATGAACATGCCAAAAAACTAGAGGAAACTGAGATCAAAAAAGAAAAATTTAAAATATCCCAGAGGAAACTCAAGAGGATGTTTGCATGGGTGGAAAAAATCATTGCCCTTGCATATGATAGGGGAAGGCCATATATTGGCGATAAAAATTTCTACCAATGCATGAAAAAATAAAAAACATGCAAGAGCGGTAAAAACTACCACCTTTGCATGAAAAAAATGAAAAACATGCAAGAGCAGCAAAAACTACCGCCTTTGCACGAAGAAAATGAAAAATATGTAAGAGTGAAAAAAACTACCACCTTTGCATGAAGAAAATGAAAAACATGTAAGAGAAGCAAAAACTACCACCTTTGCATGAAGAAAATGAAAAACATGCAAGAGCGGCAAAATTACCGATTTTGCATGAAGAAAATGAAAAACATGCAAGAGTGGCAAAAATTACTGCTTTTGCATGAAGAAAATGAAAAATATGCAAGAGCAACAAAAATTTCCACCTTTACATGAAGAAAATGAAAGTCATGCAAGAGTGGCAAAAACTACCACCTTTGCATAAAGAAAATAAAAAATATGCAAGAGCAGTAAAAATTGCCGCCTTTGCATGGAGAAAATGAAAAACATGCAAGAGCGGCAAAAAATGTCACCTATGCATGGAAAAATGAAAAACATGCAAGAGCGGCAAAAAATGTCACCTATGCATGGAAAAATGAAAAACATGCAAGAGCGGCAAAAAAATGCCTATACATGAAAAAAAATGAAAAACATGCAAGAGCGGCAAAAAATGCCACCTATGCATGGAGAAATTGAAATTTACTAATGCCTTAAAAATGATCAAAATTATTATTTTGATAAGATAAAGACTACAACAGGTTTCATAATTTTTGAGAAATCATGCTGAGGGAGTGTTGTAAATTTTCTCAAGATGTCAATCAACTTCACTTGAGATCAAGAGAATCTTGTCTTGAACGATGAACTTAGAGTATAGATTACGAAATGGACAAGTTTCATAGGGGTTGTCCACAAAATGAGCGCAATTAATTTTGGAAACAACAACTGGCTCCAGTCGAGAAACTTCCATCTATTGATCTTTGAAATGAACAAAGAGAGTAAAATCCAGTCTCTAAGTTCCTTCATCCATGCCTTTGGGCCACGGAGTCAAGCTACCAAAAAGAAAAGGACAAAAAAATAAAACAATTGAATAAAAACATAAAACTATACAAATGTACAAATAAACTTATCTGATATTTCAAGGATTGAAGTGTTTCAGATGTTGCCCACTATGAGGCAGTGAGAATGGTGTTCTGTCTTGATATTCTAGCAAGAAACTATTTTCACCATAGAATTGATGAATGGTGAATGGACCTCTCTAAAAGAAATTTAATTTTCTATGCATTCTTTTTGGTTCTCTCCTCTTGTCCCACAACAAGACTTGATCTCTAATCTAAAACTCATGAATCTTTGCTTTCTTGTCAAAAATTTTCTTTACATAATTTTGATGTTAAGAAATATGGTCCACTACCATAGTTCATTGCTCTTCTAGTTCATTTAGGTACATGATCCTCTTGTCAATAGAATTTTCAAAAGTTTGGTCTTCTACTGCCTTTACCAACTTCAGTGCTAGTAGTTCCAGGGTAATTGGTATGTCTGCATTCAAACCATATAGAAGTTGAAATGGTGACATACATATTGCCCTCTTAGGTGTAATCTTATCTATCCCTAAAGCATTGAACAATGCTTTATGTCAAGTTCTCTGATTATCATCTACTATTTTCTTGATAATAGTAACCAGATTCTTGTTGCTTGATTCTGCTTGACTATTTTATTATGGATAATAGTCTGAGGAGTGGGAGAGAATAATATTGTGATTGTATCAAAAGTTAGTGATCTCATGAGAAGAGAAACAAGTGGCATTGTCTACTATAATCTTGTTTGGAACTCCAAATCAAAAAATAATATTTTCTTTAAGAAAATTACATATCACTTCTGAAGTAGCATGCTTAACTCGAATGGCTTCCACCCACCTGGTAAAATAGTCTATTACGATAAAAACACAGTCATGTCCAACACTTGAAGATGGGTTCACAACACCAATGAAGTTGATACCCTATTGCTAAAAATGTTCTTCAATCACCATCAGCTTGAGAGGTAATGCAGCCAACTTAAGTTTTCTAACAAATTATTGACATAACTCACACCTACATACCCAATTGTACGTATCTTAAAATAGTGTAGGCCAATAGTATCTGGCTCATAGAATCTTATGAGCTATCATAAGTGCAAAAAATGTCCCCCATTAGTCAAATTATGGAAAGACTCCAAAAGTTTACTTTATTGTGCTTTATCCATGCAACAAAGAAAGACTCCATCAAGGTTTCTTTTATACAAACCATTATCCCATAGGACGTAGTTAGCAGCTTTCAACTTAACAATTTTTTTTTCTTATAAGATAGATAGGTAGGACACTCACCATAGTTAAGGAAATGAGTGATATTAGAATACCACTCATCAGTAGTAGCGACAAAAATAACTATTGGTATGTCCTCAACTTTTGCTTCTTCATGTTCTATTTCTTTTGGTACATTATCAGTAATCAATTGATAAAGACCTCTTCCCTACACAAGCTTAGCAGGTTTGATATCAAGATCAAACACTTAAATTTTAGTAATCTAATTTCCCCTTTTAGTATCAAACTCTTATTGAGTTAAAATAGACTTTAATATTATATTAGGCACCAGAACAATAGTATGTGAATTTAGGATATAGAATTAGAAATATTTTACTTCCTTAACCATGGCATAAACATGCTTCTTCATGTTTGAATATTTCAATTCATGAGTTTTGAGAGGACAACTCATAAATGATATGAGATATTTCACACCTTCATTCTATTGAATT
Source organism: Torreya grandis (assembly GCA_037957365.1). Classification (NCBI taxonomy): domain Eukaryota; kingdom Viridiplantae; phylum Streptophyta; class Pinopsida; order Cupressales; family Taxaceae; genus Torreya; species Torreya grandis. The sequence goes on along the minus strand of JARHVA010001959.1, from coordinate 2,330,674 downwards.
AAAATGGTTGAAAGTGTATGATCAAAAGCATAGCTGTATACTATGAAATATTTAATATAATCCAAAAAAATTAGGACTGGAACATGAGCAATAGCCTTCTTGATATCTTGAAATGCCACTTTGCCTTACATATTTCAATGAAAATTAGCCTTACCCTTCATCATGTCAATAATGTGGTGAGTTTTCTCCAAAAATTCAAGAATGAATCTTCATAGAAAGTTCACCTTTCTAAAGAAGGAATGAACTAAAGTCTTACCAGTAGGTAGAGTAAGATTTTGAATAGATTTGACTCTTTTTGAGTTGATTTTTGTGCTTTCTCAAGATACAATGTGATCAAGAAGTTTACCTTTTGTAACCCTAAAAATTGACTTCTTAGGATTGAGAGAAATACCATTTTACCAACAACATTCCAACACTTATTGTAAATGATGCACATGATCAGGATGATGTTTGGAGAAAATGATCAAGTCATCAAGATATACCATGATAAACTTCCCTATTTCAACTTTGAAGGTAAGGTCCATTGCTCTCTAGAAGGTGGCACCAGCATTGATCAGATCAAAAGGCATTCTGTGATATGCAAATGTGCCCCAAGGTGTAGTGAAAGTAGTTTTATATTGATCTGCTTCATTAACTTCCACTTGATTATACTTGAAAAAACTATCTAACATAGATAACATTTTTGAGCCAATTACTATTTGCAATACTTGATCCATGATGGGTAGGGGGTAGTTATCCTTTAGAGAAGATTGATTGAGATTCTTGAAATCAACATAAATATAAATTTCTCCATTATTTTTCCTTACAGGAACTATGTTCACAATCCAGGTGGAATGATGAATTAGAAAAATTATTCTTGCATTCAACATCTTCTGAATCTTGGAAAGGATAGTACTTGATATTTTGAGATTGTATTGTCTTTATTTCTGCTTGTGAGTTAATGACCCAGCTTTAAGAGGAATTTCATGCTAAATTTTTTTAGACTTAATGAATTTCAAATCATCATAAGAATATGCCAAAACATCAATGCAATGATGAAAAAGAGTAATGATTTTGAACTTTCCATGAGTAGTGCAACATTTCCCAATGTTGACCATTTTGGGATCTTCAGAACTCAAATTCACTTGATCAAACTCCATAGCTGAACTTGAATTCATTTGTTGCTATTGCTTGATATATCTATCATGCCTATCAAATAGCTTTTCAAGAGAAACCAAACCTTTTAGAATTTTACTCCTTTTTAGTTTAAGAAACTCTTTACTAGTTTGTGAATATATTTCAAGAACTAATTCCCATTGTAGAGATTCACTACCTTCAGAATAGAGCTCCTCAAAGCTATCCATCTTTTCAAAAAAAAAAATAATTTGATTATCACCATTAAAAACCTACAAATGGTCAGTATTATTAGGTACACTTGGTCAAAATATTAGCGCAATAGTGTGCTTGTTCCCTTTGAAATCTTTATGAGGAACCATGAGGGTTATAGATATAGCCAATGAATCTACACGATCATTAAACTCTCTTGGCACCGTAGAAATATTGAAAGCATCAAAACTTTCAATGCATTCCCATAAAAAATTGTGATAATGTCACAACCTTTCATGTTTGATTTGATATATATTTATTACTTGAAAAACCATCAATTCAGCGTCTCCTCAGGCATGAAGAATCTTAACACCTCTAGCACAAGCAGTGTTCAATCTAAGCAATAATGATTCGTATTTAGCGGTGTTGTTGGTATTTTTGAATTATAACTTATATGATCAAGGGAAAATATCTCCTTGTGGAGATATCAAAATAATTATAGCTTCAAAACTGGTAGAGGAGTAGCTATCATCAAATTCTAAAATCTAAACCTCATTAGAATTTGATCTTCTTAAAGATAACTCTTCATTACTGAGGGAAGAATCTTTTTTACTTGAACTTTTCTCTAATTTTTTTTTTTTTTTTTTGTCTGAATTATCACCTAATAAACTTTCATTTAATGAATTAAAAACATCTTCAGTGGATAGAAAATAATTACCCATTCTCAAGGATTCAAACAAAATTTGACCTTCAGAGTTTGATGTTTGGGTAACAATATATTTTGACTCTTTTTTAGGAAGCAACTTTTGCATGACACCTTTAACATGTAACTTTGTTTTAGATAGATCCATGTTCAACTCTTCACCTACATATTTGCACAAATTACGTCTGAGCAGAATGCCATAAGAAGTTGGAACATCAGCCACTAAGACTATCATCTTAATCCTCTTATCTAGAAAAGCCATAAATGTAAATTGGGCCTCTTTAATTTGACCTAAAAGAGATACTTGTTTATTTTACATGGAGAAACATCTCTTAAAATTCTTAGTTAAAGTAAGACTGAGAGAATCTGCTACCTTGATGGGCATAACATTATTAGAGGCTCTAGAGTCTATTATATAATTGTTCAACTTATGACCATTTATCAATAGAGAAACATAGAAAAGTTCTATTTTTTTAGGGGCAACAAGAGGAGTAGTGACAAGATTATTTTAGGTGGAGTTTTTCTTTGAGAGATCATGAGTCACTTTTGAAAAATCTTATCCTGTAGGGAAGGTTTTGTTTTTGATGTATTCAGCCAACCTATCAAACTATTCAGGATTAGCTTGTAAGTACTCAACTTCAGACATTTGGATCTTGGTCTTCCTACCATGTTCAATTATGTCAAATAACTTGAATGAACTAGAAATATAGGAAGGAATTCAATCATTCTAATTTTTATCTGATGTGGTACTAGTCTGAGAAATAGAAGTAGAAGGTATAGGATTATTTGAGGTATTTACTTTCTTATTTGTCACCGAGTCCTTTGATTAGAAAGGCAACAAAGTTCTCCATTTAGCAATTGAGATCATTGGCTGAGGTTATTCTCCTACTTGTCCCTTATTAACTTGTTGAGTTGATTGATTTTAGGACCTAGTAAAAATAGCATATGCTCCATCATACACCTCTCCTTTTTTAGCTTTATCTTGGTAATTCAGAAAACTAATAACGGAGTCGCCAGCTAATTCTTCTTTTGATTCTACAAAGAGATTAGCATCATTTTTTTGGTCCAACTTAAGTTGGAAAGAATTTTCATGTTTGGCTTCATAATAACCAACTACTGAGTTGATCGGTGGTACTTCAATGGAAAGCTTCCCCTGTGTAGAAGGAAGACGATTGGGTTTCCCTTAATTTATGGCAGCATTGCCTTGATATGAATTGTTGGGAAAAATTCTCTTTGGTATATCTTGATAAGAAGATTGAGTAGACATACCTTGGGATATTTGCCTTTTCAAATCTAGCAATTTATTTGCTAACTTTTACACCATAGGATCAGTGGTGCTTGTGGAAAAAATTTTATCAGAAGAAGAAAATCTATTTTTATTAGAATATTTTCTTTTCTTACCTACAAGGATAAGATCATCTTCAACTTTGGTAGGCAAAATTTGAGTTGCAGAAAGATCTGTAGGGCTAGCTTGCCTTAACAAAAAACTCACTTCAAGAAGTTGAGAATGATAAATAAGTACTTAAGATTTTCTAGTGTTCGCTGAGCAATTACATAAATCTTGTTTCTCAACTTATCAAATTTAGTGATGAAGTCTCTAGGCTCATGAGGCTCATTCTTCATTTGTGTAAGCTGAGCTAATAAAGCATGTGCATCTTCTATGAGTTTTAAATCTAGCCACAAACTTAGTTTTAAGACTGTTTCAATTGATTATAGTCTGAGCTTGAAGATGATAAAACCAATCTGTGGTAGCACCTTACAGTGTTTCTATAAAAAGTCTTACTGTTATATCTTCATATTCAACATCTATCACATCATAGGCTATGCAGAAAGCTACAATATGATCAAGATAAACTTTCCTATCACCATAGAACTTGAGAAAATTCTTTCTCGAACTATGAGGTAGCTCATGCAAAGGTGGGGTTAGATTTAGAGGGCCAAAAGTGCTACCCCAAGGGCCTTGGGCTGCCATGATATGATGAGTAAAAGGAGGGATAACAAACCTTTGTGGAGTATGAATAGATAAAACTCTGCTAGTACTAAGACTAGGAGCTTTACTTGGTATTGAAGATCTGAGGTTGGTAGGAGGAAAACTCCTGGTTCGTTGAAGGTGAGATCATAGAGGCAAGAGATAAAAATCATTTTGTTGTATCAATTCAAATATAGGATCAATAATACCTTGAGCTCTTTGGCTTCAAGTATACCATGAATTTGTTAGTGTAGAATGGAAAAGCACTGGAAATGCTTCAACTCAAAGTTTGAGGCTTCAAATTGCATGTACTTTCCTAACAGAGTCACCAAAAAACTATTGGATGAATATTTTTTCATCAACTAACTGAAGGCAAAATGGTTATATCAATCATAGTGTAATGAGATAAATCTCTTCTCTTAGCAAGGGGAGGTTCCCTATAAACTATCATAAACTAATATAAATTAAAAATTAACTTAGGGGTGAGATCATATCATCCATTTCTCTTTTCTCAGAAATGATGTGTATAAAGTAAAGAAAAAATTCTTTGGTATTAACTGAATTCATAAGAAATCCACGAGAGTACAAAGCCTATCATTGCTTCTCTTATTGATTTATAACTTATATCATTGTAGAATGAGGTGCAGCCCAAAATATTCACCTAAGACTACAACAAAGTACATAATCACAAAAGATACAAGTAGTTCAAATTCTCTCCAATATCTTGCATTCTAAAACAGTAAACCACAAACTAAAGGTAATTATAGTAGCACAAAGTCTCCATAATCAACTTCTAAACATCTTCTAGATTATTTTCATTCACTCTACTTATTTAATCAAATAGATAAGATTGTATTAAGAAAAGGACATAAGAATAATTTCCTACACAATACAAGTTATTCTAGTACAAAATTTGAAAGGTACTTGCTTTCTCATTCACTCGATAAAACTTGAATTTACAATCTGAGCTCAAAGTCTCAAAATACCTTTCAATTTTGGTAGAGTTTTTCTTCCAATAACTTCAAAATATATTTACAATAAAGGCCCTCTTTATTTATAGGGAGAGACCTTGAGGATTTTTAGAAAAGACCTAATTACTTTGACCGAGTCAAAGATAAGAGTCTTTTTTGACTTAGGACTTCCTATATTTTTACATGTAAATACATATGAAAAAAGTACATGTAAAAATATTCAAAGTGGTTACAAAAGTACATATGAAAAGTGAAATTTAAACTAAGGGAAAAATAGTTTCAATTTGTATCCCCATCTTTCTTCATGTGAGCATCATACATAGTGAAAGTTGCTTGCATCCTGATACTGTCTGAACTAACAGTGTTCTTGAAAATCATCTTAGCTCTAACTATGGCATCTCTTACTACTGTGAATGATTTTACATGACTAGTTAGCTAAGTTTTTAGATTATCTAGAGTTAACTAATTATCCAGAATATTATGCATAAAGGCTAATCTTTGTATCTCTAATGTCGTCAACATTAGAAGTAATCGAGGTAATTGAAAAAACACTTTGATATTTATACTTCATCGCTTTCAACTTCTTTGAAGAAAACTCAATCATCTGAAAGGGATTCAACTAAAATAATGTCGATGAAGAAGGATCTATAGAAAAAACTGCAATAAAAGTCATGATCATGCAATTAGGGGAAATACTAATAATCTAGAAAAACTACATGTTGATGATCACGACCATGAGGATGCATCTGAAAGGGCTAAAGTGCAAGCAGACTAAAAAACTAGAGGAAAGTGGGCTCAAACAATCAAAATTAAAAATATCTCAGAGGAAACTTGAGAGGATATTTGCATGGGTGGAAAAAATCACCGCCCTTGCATATGATAAGGGAAGACCATGTATTGGTGGCAAAAAGTGCCACCAATACATGAAAAAATAAAAAATGTGCAAGAGCAATAAAAACTACCATTTTTGCATGAAAAAATAAAAAACATGCAAGAGTGGCAAAAAATACCACATTTGGATGAAAAAAATAAAAAATATGCAAGAGCAGCAAAAACTACCACATTTGCATGAAGAAAATAAAAAACATGCAAGAGTGGCAAAAATTGTCTCCTTTGCATGAAAAAAATGAAAAATATGCAAGAGTGACAAAAAATGTCACCTTTGCATGAAGAAAATGAAAAATATGCAAGAGCAGCAAAAACTGCCACTTTTGCATAAAAAAATGAAAAACATGCAAGAGCGGCAAAAATTACCGCCTTTGCATGAAGAAATGAAAAACATGAAATAGCAGTAAAAACTGTCACCTTTACATGAAGAAAATGAAAAACATGCAAGAGTGGCTAAAACTTCTGCCTTTACATGGAGAAAATGAAAAATATGCAAGAGCAAAAAAAATGCTGCATATGTATAGATAAAATGAAAAATATGCAAGAGTGGCAAAAACTGTTGCATTTTCATGAAGAAAATGAAAAATATGTAAGAGCAGTAAAAACTGCCGCCTTTGCATGGAGAAAATGAAATTTATGCAAGAGCAGCAAAAAATGCCACCTATGTATGGAGAAAATGAAAAACATGAGCGATAAAAAATGCCGCCTATGCATGCAAAAAATGAAAAACATGCAAGAGCGGTAAAAAATACCGCCAATGCATGGAAAAAAATGAAATTTATTAATGCCTTAAAAATGATCAAAATTATCATTCTGATCAGATAAAGACTACAACGGGTTTCATGATTTTTGAGAAATCGTGATGAGGGATTGTTTTAAACTTTCCTAAAATATCAGTCAACTTCAATTGGGATCAAGAGAATCTTGTCTCAAATGAAGAACTTAGAGTATAGATTACGAAACGGTTAAATTTCGTGGAGTTATCTACAAAATGATTTTAGTTGATTTTGGGAACAACATAACATAATCAAATTATTAACATAATTATGTTATTTGAATTTGAATTTGAATTCAAACACTAAACCTTTTGGCTCAAGAATGTCTTGGCTTCTCAAGCCAAAGGCTTGGACCTATCAATTTACAACCGATTCTAAGAGTATTGATAAACATATAATAAAATTAAACTTTGATCACCAAATAAACTATGATTTTTAATCGTAAAATTCAATAACTTAAAATCATCATGATGAACACACTCTCCTCTTTCCAAAAATATGATTTCTATAAATTTTTGACTAATTTAAGGTTTCAAACTATGTTTATTTCCAATTATATCTTTTTTAGGCCACTACATGCTGTAAACATACATGCCTAGACATGTTCATGTAATTTGTCTTTCATTGATACAAGTGCAAAAGAAGTTATATGGTCATAAATTAGGCCTAATTCTACACACATTAAAAAAAAATTGATTTTATTTTTATTTGAGGTAGTTAGGCAAACCGCATGGGTGGCTATCTATTTTTTTGTCAGTTTTCAAGATCTATTTACTTGCAAAATTCATTAAAACAATTATTTATTGAAAAAATATAAGTCACAAACTAGAAGATCTTATTTAAATTTTCATTGAAGTGTTTCAAACAATATTAAAGGCTGCTCAAAAAATGGTGCACCGTATGACCATCTATCTACTCTATTTTATTTAAAAAAAGGAGTTCATCTTCAAATTTTAGATGTTTAACATAGTTATACTTAACCATTCAAAAAGATAGTGTTTTAGAATCTAGACTTGAAGTGTTACATTTTATGTTCTTACACCATCTTCAAATTTTGGGTGTAAATATCTTAAATTATCTATAAAATTTCATATTTTTGAAATTTCAGAAAAATCATGTCCACAAGTAAGCCCCTTTTTGTCCCCCAACTTTGTTCACTTACCTATGTAGTAAAACTCTTCACAATTATTCAAGTTTTTATTTTTATGACAAAAAAGTTATCCTTTTTAAACAGCTCAGTTTATGCAAACCTAATTTATTTTATGACCAAAGGCTTTCACTTTCTTTGAAAGTCTACATACCAAACATAAATATAATCTTTTGTTGCCTTCTTCATGAAAGTCTTCAATTTGACCTTGCATACCCTACATCAAAAAAGTGATAATACTTTACTACTTACAAATATAGAACATATTAAAAGTTAAATTGAAAATATATCTTTATTTTAACTATTTAGTATACATATCATTAATATCTAACAATATTATCCCTTAATATAATATCACTCTATTCTCATTCACATCCTAATGATGGTTCATAGAGTGTGACCCAAAAAAATTATTTAAAAATTGCATACATAGTTATATCTAAAAGCAATCATAATAATGATAGTACAAATTATCGATTCCAAAATATGACATCTTATATGTATCCTTTATCCACACATGATGCTTCCCTCTATCCTCATCATTGTTCGGTGGTGAATATTTATAGGAAGATGTAGGTGGAGAGTAGTTAGGACAATCTGATGTAGAAAAAATAAGCCAACTTTCAGGAGGCCATAACTTTTGACCCGTAGCTCTATTTGAGCTCTTTCATGTGCCAAAACAACTATATCAAAAAGTGTGTTGTTGTCCCTAGGTAGTTCAACCTGCCTAAGAATGTTTTTAATATTTTTTGGAGACCGTACGTGATCATCTGAGGGTCCAAAATTATGATTTAATTATTTTTTTGGATTTTATTTTTATTTTTAGAAATTGTATATTTTTATAACCAGACATCAAATTCAATTGAATTTTGTCCCATAGTCTAATTATAGTGTTTAAGATATTTCGAGAGATTTTTGAGATATTTTAGGAATTTTTAGAAATAAGCATTTTTTTTTAGATTTTAGTTTTTTTCAAATTTTGTATGTAAAATTTAATTTCTGAGTTGAGGCTTATTTAATCATGGTTTGGGTTTGTAATAATTTCAAGAAATCAATACAAATCAACTCTAAGTATTATTTCAAGATATTTGGTCTATTAGTAATTTTCTTGTTCTTGATAATTTTTGGGTTCATTATCTGGTATCAGAACAAGTTTGAATCTTAGAAAAGTAAAGAATGGAAAGAGGATGATGAGGTGTTGTGTAGATGAACCAGATTATATAAGAGTTGCAGAGGCAAGTTCAAAAATTTAGCATAGGTTATCACCAATTAGTAGAGAAGACAAGGTGGTGATGAGGAAGACACAGATTGTGATGAAGAAGTTTAGTAAGAAGAAGAGCAACAAGAGCAACCACCATCAATGGAAGATAGGATGGTTTAAGCTTTAAAATGAAGAAATGAAAGAATCAAGGTTGATGTTCCAGATTATGGAGGTAGTTTAAAATCAGAGGAGTTGATAGATTGGATGAATAACATGGAGAAATTCTTTGAGTGGAAGACTATGAGAGAAGATAAGAAGGCAAAGTTTGCATGCATGAAACTGAAAGGCCATGCAATGATTTGGTGGGATCACCTATAGAAAGAGAGATAGAAAAAAGATAAAGAGATTATTAATTCATGAAAAAAGATGGAGAAAAAGCTGAGGGAGAAATTTCTTCCTGTGGATTATGCACAAACCCTATACAGAAGATTTTAAAATTTAATGCAAAAAGATCACACTATAGAAGAGTATACAGATGAATTTTACAAGATTTCCATATGAGTGGAGCATGATGAAATAGAATATTATATGGCTTCAAGGTATGTAAATGGTTTGAAATTTTCTATTCAAAATGAATTAAGAATGCATATAATACTTAACATGGAGGAGGCTTATCAATTAGCTTTGAAGGCAAAAAAATAAAATAGAAAGAATTTTAGGACATCTGCTAGTCCAAGAAGAGGCGAATTCCCTCCAATAGGGAGATGAGGTGGGTTTAATAATAACATAGGTGGATTTAATTCTAATAAAGGTGAATCATCATGTGGTACAAAAAGGCAAGATACAATAGGCAAGGGTTTCAATACCAACAAAGAGGAAGAGGATTTTAGAGAGGATGAGGTTATGGAGGTGATAGAGGAAGGTTTTAAAATCAATGTATATATTATGTCTATTATATATGTGGAGAAGAAGGGCACACAACATTTGAGTTTCCAAACTATCAAGATCAAGAAAGGAGGCAAGAAGATCTCCTAAGAGTAAATCTAGTCGAGGATGAAATAGAAGAGCAGAATACTGAAGTTGTACCAGCTGATGTTAGAGAGAATGTCATGATGAGAAGAACCATGATCATTCCAAGGAAGAATCAAGTTTAGAATAAATAAGGTGGTGATGCATGGTTGCGATCAAATATTTATCAAACAAGATGTACTTCGGATGGAAAGGTATGCAAAGTAATTATAGATGGTAGTAGTTGTGAAAATATGGTTTCTAAAAAAATGATTGAAAAACTAAATCTATAATGTGAAAATCATCCTAACCCTTATCGAATTTCATGGTTAAGAAAGGGAATGAGGTTACTATAGATAAAAGTTATTTAATCAATTTTTATATAAGAAAATCTTATAATGATAAAATATGGTGTGATGTTATTATGATGGATGCATGTCATGTGTTATTAGAGAGACCGTGGTAATTTGATAGGAAAGTAATTCATGATGGAGCAAAGAAAACCTACACTTTTTGGAAAGGTGGTACAAAGGTAGTTTTGTTACCTCTTAAAGAGGAAAAAAAGACAGAAAGCATGCTCTCTATTAAAGAATTTATCCAAGATATGAAGGTAGCAGGTTGATGCTATATATTAGTAGCAAAGAAAGAAGAAATAGAAATGGTGTTAATACTAATAGAAGCAAGAGTGTTGAAAGAATATATAGATGTTATCTTGATGAGTTACTAGATGGTATACCACCAAAGAGAAATATTCAGTATCACATTGATTTTATTTTAGGATCAGCTCTACCCAATCAAGTAATTTATAGGATGAGTCCAATAGAACATGTGAAATTAAATAAACAAGTTATTGAATTTCTAAAAAAAATGGTAAGGGAGAGTATGATTCCATGTGCAACACTAGCATTGCTAACTCCAAATAAAGATGGAGGATGGAGAATGTGTGTGGATAGTAGAGAAATAAATAAAATCATAATAAAGTATAAGTTTCCTATACTTCGTTTATATTATATGATGGATGTTCTTGTAAGAGAAAAATATTTTACCAAAATTGATCTAAGAAGTGGTTATTATCAGATATAAATTCATCAAGGAGATGAGTGAAAAACTACATTCAAGACTAGGGATGGCTTATATGAGTGGATGGTGATGCTATTCAGATTATCTAATACATCTAGCACATTTATGAGGGTGATGAATACAATGCTATGAGAATATATTGGTAAGTTTATGGTTGTTTATTTTGATATTAAATAAGACTAAAGAAGAACACTTATAGAATTTGAGAATGGTAATGTATTTGTTAAGAAAAGAGAAGTTGTATGCAAATTTGAAGAAGTATAGGTTTATGCAGAATAGTTTGGTATTTCTAGGATTTTTAGTTTCAATAGATGGTATGAAAATGGATGAAGAAAAGATAAAGGCAATTTTTGAGTGAATTATTCCAAAAATCATTATAGAAGTAAGAAATTTCCATGATTTTGCAACTTTTTGAAAAAAAAAATATTAAAAATTTTAGTAGTATTGTGGCACTAATAACATATTGCATGAGAGGGAAGGAATTTGCATGGACTAGAGCAACCACATAAAGATTTGAAAAATTTAAGAAGATTATAGAAAGACCAATTTTAGCATTACTGGATTTTAAAAATGTGTTTGAGGTTGATTGCGATGCTTCATTTCTAGGAATTGGTGCTGTGCTAAGTCAAGAAGGAAAGCCAATAATGTATTTCAATGAGAAATTGAATGAGATAAGAACAAAGTATTCTACCTATGATGTTGATCTTTATGCAATTGTACAAGAATTAAGACATTGGAGACATTATCTAGTGCATAAGGAGTTTATACTATTTATAAATCATGATGCTTTGAAGTATGTAAATACACAAAAGAAGTTGAATAGTAGGCATGCAAAGTGGGTTTCTTTCTTGCAAGAGTATACTTTTGTGTTGAAGCATAAATCAAGAAAAAAAAATTAGGTCGTTGATGCATTGAGCAGGAGGGTAGTGTTATTAACTACTATGGTGAGTGAAGTAGTTTGATTTTAAGCTATTAAATAATTATATGATACTAATCCATATTTTGGCAAGATAGTTGAGCAATGCAAGAGTCCATTAACAAGTGGGATAGATACGATTCATGATGAGTATCTTATACATGAGGGTTATCTCTTTAAAGGGAAATACTTAAGCATTTCAATTGGGTTTCTATGAGACAATATAATAAGATAATTACATAGTGGTGGTTTGGCTGGACATTTTGGTAAGACGAAGATAATATATTTGGTGGAGAAAAAGTATTTTTAGCCAAAGATGAATATTGGTATCACTGACCAGGCTCTGATACCACTTGTTGGGGATCAATCAACAAAATTGATTACTATATAAAAGCAATTAAATAGGAGAATTAAACCAGATATGATAAGTAACTAGAATCAGAAATAACAAAGAACAAGAGATACAAGAAACCACCCTGAAAACTTGTATTAAACTCTTTATAGAAGGAATTACAATTGAAGAAACTTCTTTTCTTCCACACCTCTCTCAGATGTACAGATCTCTTCCTAGATCTCTTTCCCTCAAGAGTCCTCTCTCTCAATTACAATCAACTCCAACAACCTGGATTGATACACATATACAATCTGTATTCTACTTCTACAGTAGTGTCTGCTAAGCTATGAAGATCTATCCCTAATATATAACTTTAGAGATTCATGAGCACACAATTACAGCCACTAGATGCACCTCCTAATCAAGGGGTTTAATCAGTTCTACTCAAATTAGAAACGCGGACTTACAACCAATAGTTGATCTCATCATGCAAACATTCTGTTCTCACATGAAAGTAGCGTTCTGGGTGCACAAGTGACCGACGTCGGTCCCTGTATGCCTGCCTGTGACCGACGTCGACCGACCTACTACTGATGCCGATAGCTTTTGGTCTGCTCATGATCGTCGACTACAACTGTTGACTTCCAGCAACTTCTGTACTTGCTCATGGGTGAAGCTTTTAGCTCCATACCTTAACAATGAAGAGAGATATGACACGTTATGTTTTAAGGTGTAGAATTTGTCAGGTGGCTAAAGGACATGCACAAAATAATGGACTATACATGTCATTACTGGTTGCAAGAGGACCATGGATAGATTTGAGTATGGATTTTGTGTTGGGATTGCCAAACACATAGAGAGGTAACTATTCAATTTTTGTTGTTGTAGATAGATTTTATAAAATGGTTTATTTCATTGCATGTAAGAAAACCAATTGTGCCACTAGGGTTGCAAAATTATTTTTTATGGATATTATGAGATTGCATGGTGTTCCAAAAATATTACTTTAGATAGGGACACAAAATTTCTTAAGTCATTTTTAGAGGACATTGTGGAATAAGATGGGTGATAAGTTATAATTTAGTAGTGCATATCACCCACAAATAGGTGGACATATAGAAGTTATGAATAGGAGCTTGAGAAATTTATTAAAATGCATAGTGGGAGAGAAGCCAAAGTAATGAGACTTGGATTTACCACAAGCTGAGTTTTCATATAATAATTTGGTGAATAGATCAATAGGAAAGTCATCTTTTCAAATTATTTATAGGAGAAATCCTATGGGTATTCTAGATTTGGTATAATTACCAATTGTACATCGAATTAGTGATGATGTAGAAGCATATGTAACAGTTGCAAGGAGTCAGAATAAAGTTACAAGAAAGTAATGAGAAATATAAATCAACAACGGATGTCAAAATAAGATCCAAAGTATTTGAATAAGGAGAGTTGGTAATGGTTTACTTGAGAAAATAAAGATTTCTAAAAGACACATATAAGAATTTGAAGTACAATAAAATTGGACCATACAAAATTGTGAAGAAAATCAATGATAACACATATGAGATGAGTTTACCACAGAATTTTGACATATCTCTAGTATTTAATATTTCATATTTATATGAATTTCATGGAGAAGATGGTGAAGATAATGAAGATGAAGAAGCAAATTGGGAGTAACAAGTTCTAAACAAGAAAGAAAAAGTAGTGTAAGTTGTGGATATGAAGACATTGAGCACAAGGAAAGAGAATTAAAATAGGTATTTAGTGTAGTGGGAAGGATTAAAATAAGAAGACAACACTTGTATTATAGAATAGGAGTTAAAGAAGATTAATAAGGAAAAATGGCAGCAGTAGAATCAGGGCAACTTGTAAGAGTTGAGTTGTTTTCAACCAGAGGAGAATGATGTAGAAAAAATAGGCTAACCTTTTAGAGGCCATAACTTTTGACCTGTAGCTCCATTTGAGTTCTTCCAGAAGCCAAAATGACCTTATAAAAAAGTACATTGTTATGCCTAGGTAGTTATACCTGCCTAGAAATATTTTTGATATTTTTTGGAGGCCGTATGTGATCATTTGAAGGTCTAAAATTACACTTTAATTATTTTTTGAGTTTTTTTTTTTCCTATTTTTAGAAATTGTATATTCTTAGAACTAGACATCAAACTCAGTTGAATTTCATTCCATAGTCTAATTATAGTGTTTAGGATATTTTGGAAGATTTTTGGGATATTTTGAGAGTTTTTAAAGATAGGCATTATTTTTAGATTTTAGTTTTTTTTTAATTTTGCATGTAAACTCTAATTTATAAGTTGAGGCTTATTTAATCATGGTTTGGGTTTGTAATCATTTCAAGCAATCAATACGAATCAATTTTGAGTAATGTTTCAAGATCTTGGCCTATTGGTAATTTTCTTTTTCTTGATAGTTTTTGGGTTCATTACAATCATCATCACTACATCCTATTTATTGGAAATGTGAATGGGAGGTAGTTCTATGGAACATGAAACATGAAATAAAGGGGATGAAAAAGACACATCTAAGAAGGGGTGCATTTTAACCTGATGGTTAGCTAGAGGGAGATGGTTATTGAGAGGGAAAATGTGAAAAAATTAGGATAAGATGAATATGGACACATATTAGGGATGCCTCCAAATGTAACTATAAGTTTTTTTCCAATTTCTCCTAATTTTAATATTTTCTCCTAATTTATCATTTTATAATATCTTAATTTTTATATAACCTTAAATTTTTTCCTAACCCCTAATTTTTTCTAGGTTTATTTTTTTGTCCATATACTTTAAATTTTGTATTTTCCCAAATATTCTAATTTTATAAAGTTTCTAAAATCCCTAAATTTTTAATTTTTATCTAATCCTTAATTTATGTTAAATTTTTTTTTCTCAAAGCCCAATTTTCCCTTATTTTTTGCTTCTTCTAAAATCCCAAGTTTTCAAAAAAAACATAAATTTATTTATTTGTATCTAGGCCCTAATTTCCCTTATTTTTGTAATATATTTCCTTAAAATTATTTCTAGTGGTTTCTCATTTTTTCTAATTTCTTTAACTTAAAAAAATGATAATATTTTTCTCTACTCCTTAATTTTCCTAATATTTTTTTACAAAAACATATTTTATCTAATTTTTTTTTAATGTTTTAGAAACAACTATTATATCTAATTATAAATTTAGTAGTCTAAATAAACCAAAACATTGTGTCTAATAAGATTTTATAATATATATCTAAATTAAGTGAATTTGATATAATAATAAAATACAAGTAATTTATTCTAATGTATTATTTATTGAAATGATTTGAGTATAACTAATTTTGTCTAATCTACTATTTATTAAAATTATTTAGACGATAGGTTGCTTACCCTATTTAGGCTTTGTTGTGGTGCATGACAATGTATAGTCATTGAAAAAGATCTATAGGGGTTTTGTGTTAGCTCAGATCATGAAACTATTTGTGAAACCTATTGGGGTGAGTCCAATATTCATTTTATTCATGTGGAAACTAGATAATTCTATGATATACTAGATTCCTCTATGAGACATGCACAAATCTATTATAATTAGGATCATTGCACCTATGTCAATAAGTGGCCCCTATTTTTTCATATTTCTAAAAATATATGTGAATCACTTTATTTTCTTTCTCTTTTCTTTAAAACCATAAAATCAAATGAGAAATACATACAAGTAAACCAAATTAATCCTATCTATTCATGTGGGAATTAAAAAAGATAGAAATAAACAATTGAAAGAAAACAACATTGATTACCTTCTTAGGTGGATTCACCATACAAATGCAGCTCAAAAACATGTTCTCCCTTGATCAAGATCTCTTATCTTCAACAACAATGGTGGAAAACTCCTCCAATGTCTCAAGAACTCCTTGTAAAACTTAGGTTTATGGTTTGGAATCACAAAACTAGCCTATCAATGAAGCTTGAAAAATAAGATCAATGGTCAAATACAAAGGATTGTGGAGATAAT
Organism: Torreya grandis; assembly: GCA_037957365.1. Classification (NCBI taxonomy): domain Eukaryota; kingdom Viridiplantae; phylum Streptophyta; class Pinopsida; order Cupressales; family Taxaceae; genus Torreya; species Torreya grandis. The sequence continues at coordinate 2,314,374 of JARHVA010001959.1, read as the reverse complement.
TTAGTATTATAAATTTGCACATATCAAGCTTAAAAATTATTTTCATGGCCTCTCTATTTATATATTTTTGAGATTGATCAGGATCAACCATGATCGTCCATCTCAAGATTGAGATGTGTGGCCATGAATTAATCTAATTAAATAATTAAATCCATAAATATATCTCATAAATATTTGGGATAAAGGGAAATTTAAGAGTCATGGAGGGTCTTAATGAGGCATGGGAGACCCATAATCTTGAGATTTTATGTATTTGTGGTTGCTGGATGCCACCCCATATGATGATGTCATTGGGTGATGCAGATATAAACAATCAATTTCCAATAATGAGATATTCAATAAGTTCCATGGAATTCTTACTTAATCTCTTAATTTATAGTAATTATCTTAAACAAGGCTAATCAACATTTGTGCAATTATTTAGAAATTGGCCCTCAATTAATCAAAATGGTAAGAATGTCCTATAATTGGCTCAAAATTTAACTAGATTGGAATTAGAAGTTGATGTTATATGCACTAGATCCAACATCACATTTAAGATTATGTCAACACCAAATAACAAGGGCACATGTATTGCGCAATATGTTTGATAGAGAAGAGCAATCTAGAGCACCCAGGTGCAAAATTGGCATTTTGATTTGAAATGATCTGATCAAAGTTAGATGGCCCATAAAATGCATTGCCCTATTTCAAGATAATTTGACCTAAACCGACACTTTTAAATGACAAGTTCAAGCCATGTAGGGTATTTTATGGATTTTGACCTAAAATATGTATTTGAGTGCAATTCGAGTAAGATTGACAATTTCAACACAAATGGTGTTAGGAATTGAATGTCTATATTTTTCCCATGTTTAAGAAGGTTTAGTGAGACATTAAGATGAAGCAACATATTTTAAAAGAAAAGAGTTCTCAGGAGTAAATTGAAACAAACCCATGCCCCCTCGAGAGGACATACTAGGATGAAAGAGAAGGATGAACTTTAAAAAAGGGAGAGAAAGTGAGAGATTAACCCATGAAATATATCACATCCATAGGAGCTAATTATTGCACACATGATTACCATCAATGATAGAAATATAATTAGAGGTATAATAGGCCCCAAATATGGGGGAAATGAGAAAGAGATAATCCATAAATTTAAGGGACACACTTTAAACATACCCAATTTGAGACTATAAGCTGCATACTTATGACATTGATTAGTTCTAAGATAGGTTACACACTAAAATATTCCATCATGGGCATTAGTGTGGAGAGATTATAGTTAGAGGAAAATAGAGAACATTCTACTTCAAGAAGGGAAGTACCACTAGAATGGGGTATCCAAAGAGAAGATAATAAGAGGTGCCCTAGTAGAGCAACTATGATTGTGATAAGATAGTTTGCCTTAGTAGGGTGAATTTTGATCATTTGATAAAGAATAACTAATGGTTTTCCCTTAAAGATCTGATTTGATTCTGACATTGTTCAGATGTTGTGCCCTAGCATGGGCAATTGGTAATCAAAATAGCTTAAGGATATAATCCAACAAATAAGTTAAAGCAAGAGGGTGAAAACATATATGTGATGGTGTAATGGCTTAAAAATCCACATAAACCTAGCATATAAGAATGCACAAAGTGAAGAGAGAGATGAAAAGAAGAATGGAGATGGCTGAGCTGACTCTAGATGTATAATATAAGTAGATGTTGCCTCATAGTTCTATGGACTCAAGTTCTAACATAAACTTCAGGCCAATGTAGTTCACCCAAGTTTTAGAGAGAATAGAATGAGGAATGATGGAAAATGACCAAAAATTTATTAGAATCACAATGTATGCAAAGAGATTCATGTCTTAGCATAGAGTCAAGTGCTAAAATGCATGTTACCTAGATTCTTGATTCTATATCATGAGCATAGATTATGCAACGTGTTTTTGAGAATTATTCATCAAAGTTGTGTTGACATTAAGACATTGAAACCTGAGCACAAAGTTCTTGTTGTAGAAAAATAAATTAGGCATCATAAGTATTAATAACTTAGAATGACATAATATTTGAATTTCACTAATTCAATTCGAATGTGAATACCTATAACTAAGGATAATGGTAAAATAATGACCAAAACTAGAGTTATAGTTATTTACATTTAAACAAAAAAGCAAAGATAAAGAAAAAGATAAACATAAATGAACCTAACTTGAAATCAAGATATGATCAATCAAGACTTAAGTAGGAAGAAATGTTTAAAAACTAAAAAAGAATATATTAATGACATGAGACCAAGATATAAATAATCTAGATCCATGTGGACCATCAAGACATTCTTGAACACAAAAGAGAAAAACAAAATCAAACAAAAAATAAGACACCAGCAACAATCAAATAAATAAAATGGTCCAAGAATAACTTAATAACATAAGATCAAGATATAAATAATCAATATACATGTGAATCATCAAGATGTTTTGAAACACCAAAGAGAAAAGCAAAATCAAACAAAAAAAACAAGACCAAGATGAGACAATAAGTAATAAAAAGAGAAAATGAGAAGAAGTAAAAGGAGAGCTGCAAAAGCACAACAAAACACTAAGAAAATTTAAGTAAACACATGCAAACAAAAAACCAAGTTAGTGTGGTTTAAAGATAAATGTTAACGCATGTGCGGTAGAGGCACTACTTTCTACCACAATATAACAAAGAACAATAACAACAATAATTGTTCCCTAATTAAAGAGGAACAATGAAAAAATAAATTAGAAAAGAGAAGAAAAGGTAAGGGTTGGCTGAGCTGACTCCAAATGTACAAGACAAGTGAATGTTGCCTATATAGTTCTATCGATGCATGTTCCAACATGAACTTCAAGCCAAATGTAGTTCTCCTAGGAAATAAGATAGAAGAAAAATGATGATCAAACTAAAATGATTGATGTTATAGAAGAAATGGAAGATATGAAAAAAAAATGAGAATGGATTTGCAAACAAGTTGATGGGATGAGAAAGAATGATCTTAGAAAATGGAAAGTGTGTGAGACAAGATGAACTAGTGTTTCTTTGCTTGAAAAATGGTAAGAGTATAGCATGGTGGGATGGGAATGTACAAATGTACAGAAGCATGAGATAATATTTTTGTTTTTTTGTGGATCATGTTATGATGTTTTTGCTATTTTCAAAGTATTTCTAATGTTTTTGAGATAAAATATGCACAAGGTGGGTCCATCTAGTCAAGGAGATGAATCTCCTTGACTAAATGGACCCACCTTGTGCATATTTTATCCCAAAAACAAAAAAAAAAACATTGAAAATAGTTTGGAAATACCAAAAACACTAGAAAATGATCCATAAAAGAATAAAAACATTGTCTCATGCTTCTGTCCATTTTTACATTCCCATCCCACCATGCTATGCTCTCATCATTTTGCAAGCAAAGAAACACCAGTTATTCTTGTCTCATGCACTTTCTATTTTACAAGATTATTCTTTCTTATCCCATCATCTTTTTGTTTGTAATACCATTCTCATTTGTTTGTCATATCATCAATTTATTATATAACATCAATCATGTTGGTCTAATCATCATTTTTATTCTATCCCATTTCTTGAGAGAACTAAATTTGGCTTGAATTTCATGTTGGAACATACATCCATAGAACTATGTAGGTAGCATTCAATTATCTTGTACATCTGGAGTCAACTCGGCCAACCCCTTTTATTTCTTCTCCTCCTCCATTTCTTCTATCATTATTCCTCTTTAATTACGGAACAATTGTTGTTGTTATTTTTCTTTGTTATGTTATGGTGGAAAGTAGCACCTCTATTGCACCTGCATGAACATTTATCTTTAAACTGCACTAACTTGGTTTTTTATTTGTGTGTGTTTATTTAAGTTTTCTTGGTGTTTTGTTGTGCTTTTGCACCTGTCTTTTTATTTATTCTCCTTTTCTCTTTTTATTAATTCTTATCTCATCTTGGTCTTGTGTTTTTCTATTTGATTTTGGTTTTCTCTTTTGTGTTTCAGAACATCTTGATGATTCACATGGATCTTGATTATTTATATCTTGATCCTATGTTATTAAGTTTTTCTTAGATTATTTTGTTTATTTGATTGTTGTTGGTTTCTTGTTTTTCTGTTTGATTTTACTTTTCTCTTTTGTGGTTAAGAATGTTTTGATGGTCCACATGGATCTTGATTATTTATATCTTGATCTTATGTCATTAAGATATTCTTTCTTTTTATTTTTAAACATTTTTATTCCTACTTAAGTCTTGATTGATCATATCTTGATTTCAAGTTAGGTTCATTTATGTTTATCTTTTTTTTTTGTCTTTTCTTTTTTGTTTAAACGTAAATAGTTGTAACTCTAGTTTTGGCCATTGTTTTACCATTATCCTTAGTTATAGATATTCACATTTAAACTGAATCAGTGAAATTAGAATATTATGTCATTCTAAGTTATTAATAATTATGATGCCCAATTTATTTTTCTTTAGTAAGCACTTTATGCTCAAGTTTCAATGTCTTAATGTCAACATAACTTCGATGAATGATTCTTAAGAACACTTTGTCTAATCTAGGCTCATGATATGAAATTAAGCATCTAGGTAACATGCATTTCAACACTCTAATCTATGAATTTTAGGCATTTTATCATTGATGGTATTCACGTATGCAAGCATTATCTCCTCTGTATGTGATCTATTTCAAGGTTTAATCTCGCACTTTCTCTCTCTTTTTGAGAGTTCATCCTTATCTTTCATCATAGTATGTCCTCTCGAATGGGCATCATGGGTTTGTTCTAAGTTCTTCTTGACAACTATTTTCTTTGAACATATTTCGATTCATCTTAATGTCTCGCTACACCTTCTCAAATAAGATAAAAATGTGGACATCCAATTCCTAACACCATTTGTGATGAAATTGTCAATCTTACTCAAATTATACTCAAATGCACATTTTAGGTCAAAATCCATAAAACACCTTAAATAGTTTGAATTTGTCACTTACAAGTGCTAATTTAGGTCAAAATATCCCTAGATGGGGTAGAGCATTTTATGGTCTAGCTAACTTTGATCAGATCATTTCAAATCAAAATGCTAATTTTGCACCTAGGTGCTCTAGATTGCTCTTCTCTATCAAATATATTGCACAAGAAATGTGCCCTTGTTATTTGGTTTTTACATAATCTTAAATGGGATGGCAGATCTAGTGCATCTAACATCGACTTCTAATTCCAATCTAGTCAAATTTTGAGCCAATAATAGTATATTCTGACCATTTTGATTTATTGAGGGCCAATTTCCAAATAATTGCACAAATGTTGATTATATTTGTTTAAGACAATTAATACAAATTAAGATCTTAAGTAAGAATTTCATGAAACTTATTAAATATCTCATTATTGGAAATTGATTGTTGATATCTACATTACCTAATGACATCATCATATGGGGTGCATCCATGAGCCATAAATTCATAAAATATCAAGATTATGGGTCTCCCATGCCTCATTAATACCCTCCATGCCTCTTAAATTTCCCTCTATCCCAAATATTTATGAGAGATATTTATGGATTTAATTATATAATTAGATTAATTCATGGCCACACATCTCAATCTTGAGATGGACAGTCATGGTTGATCTTGATCAATCTCAAAAATATATAAATAGAGAGGCCATGAACATCATTTTTAAGCTTGATATGTGCAAATTTATAATGATAAATTCTCTCCACAATCCTTTGTATTTGACCATTGATTTTATTTTTCAAGCTTCATTGATAGGCTAGTTGAGTGATTCCAAACCATAAGCCTAGGTTTTACATGGAGTTCTTGAGACATTGGAAGAGTTTTCCACCATTTTTGTTGAAGATAAGAGATCTTGATCAAGGGAGAACATGTTTTTGAGTCACATTTGTATGGTGAATCCACTTGGGAAGGTAATCGATGTTTCTTTCTTTCAATTGTCTATTGTTATATTTTATAATTCCCACATGAATAGATAGGCTTAATTTGATTTACTCTTATGCATTTCTCATTTGATCTATTGGACTAATGTTTGAAAAATCCTGTTATGTAATCCTCTCTATAGTGTCAATCTAGAAATCACTACTTGCCTCACTCTCTCGCCAACTTCACCACTATTATGATGATAAACACTATCTACTCCCGATGCCACCTATTCCATGGCAATTCATTTCTTTGAGTTCTAATACATTCTATTTCCACGTGAATATAGTTTTTCATACACCTACAATACCACTTCCTTCTCTCATATAATGTGTCCAAAAATATTTGATCACACCATCGATTGAAGTAGGAAAGGTAATCAAAATAATTCATAGATTGACCCACTCTTAAATTGTGGATTTTATAGAATGGAAGATTGGTGCCAAAGTTATGCCACTCCATGATGAAATCACACAAAATAAATGTAGAGACTCTTTATAAAATGTGGCACCAAGATTTGACGCCACCCCAAGAATCAATTATAGCCCATGCTAGTATTCTTCCTTTCTTGAAGGCATCAACTTATAAGAGAAATAATGCACTTTGTGTTGCTCTCATTAATTTTTGGAAGATGGTGATTTGACCGTCAAAAAAATTAAACTTCTTATCCAAAAAACTAAATATGTTTTAATTCAAGTTCGCATTAGTAATTATGGATTAGTAGATGTGTTTAGTGATAATTATGGATGAGTTAGTAATTGCATTTATAAATCCTTCAATAATTATTCTACTTTACAATCATTCTACCATAGTTTGTGAATTCAATTCTTAGCTAAGAATTGTACACATTGTTTCTTTTTATTTAATTCCCTTGATCATGCAATGATAATTAGGGTTCCTTAAATTTCACATTTAAACTTGGTAATTTAAGTTACATAATTCTCATGTCGTGTAATGATCAACATGTGCCTTGAATTTCACATTTCAAAGTTAATTTCATTAAATTACCTTAAAATTTATTTTTTGTGTCCTTTAGTTCAAATTTCTTAATATCTAGAAAAATTAAAAGTTATGTAATTTATTTGTATCAATTTTACGATTTTTAATCTAGTATTAAAAATATCCAAATAAAAAATTATCACAATTTCTTTGAGAAATCTCTTTGACAATTTATTTCGATTGAGTTATACACAAATTATTTACTTATTGAAACATTAAAGCTCACTAATATCTATATCAATAATGCACATATCATGATTGTAAAAGTTATGGATAATCATTTGGGTATACCGAACATTGTCATTTTGTAAAAAAAAACCAAGCCAAATAATTAAACGACCTTACATATTTAAGGAATCCACCATAATGTTAGAAGAATTTGAGCTTGAACTTTTTCATTGAAACACTTCCAACATAAAATATTTAATCTTAAATTCTTGAGGTTGGTCTAAAACTAATTGCAATATTTGAGGCATAGATTGGAGTTTCCATTTTATTTTTAAAAATATATTTATTGGGGGCATCAAGTTAAAAATGTTTAATCTTAAATTAAATGAGATTGTTTTAATAAAGACTAACTACAATATTTTGAGTATAAATTATTTTTAAAAATATATTAATTCAGGTTTTGTGTTAATAAATATTTAATCTTAAATTTTAGATTGGTATTAAAAAAAACTAAATGTAATATTCAAAGTATAAAATATAGTTTCTAATTTATTGTAAATTAAATATTTATTGGTATATTAAGTTCAAAAATGTTTAATCTTAAATTTGAGGTTGGTTTAATAAGGTTAATTGAAATATTTTGGTCATAAAATAGAGTTTTCAATTTATTTATAAAAATATATTTATTGGAGCACTTTATTTAAAAATGCTTAATCTTAAATTTTAAGTTGTTTAATAATATTAATTATAATATTTTTGATATAATGTGGAATTTTCAATTTATTTTGAAGAAAGAGTATTTATTTGAACACCAAAGTAAAAAAATGTTTAATCTTACATGTGAGGTTGGTTTAGTAAAATTAATTTTAATATTTAAAGTATAGATATATTCACTATCTAATCTCTCTCTATCTCGTTAGATATATTCACTTTCTAGATTTATATATTTTTCCTAATCTCATTTTTAGTTATTTATAATAACATATTTCAAAACAAGTTGCCAATAAGTAAGCAGTTGCATCGATACACAGATGTGCTCCTAAACCTTGCTCTTTTAATTTCAATCTATATTTTCAATTTCATATTATATGCATTGATTATGTACTATAACATGCTCTTGGTTTTAGGTCAGTCACCAATAAAGCACTAAATTTGGACTCTAGCAAAGGTAAGGTGTGTTATACACACCTAGGTATGCATTTATTCTCCTTTAAACCAACAATTTCATCACTAGATTAAAGGGGAAGTAAATGTAGATGATATTTGTGGATTATATAGAACCTCTTTCTTATACACTAGGTAAAATCAAACCTTGGTTTTTCATCTTAGTTTTGGACCTTTCCTACTTTCATAAGTCTTATATCTACTTTATCTTGTGCCTCTTGGCCTATCTCTTGGTCTAACCAATCTTATGTTGAAGACCAAGATCTGTTATCTTGCCTAGAATACATAAAACCTACCTATCTTCCTCCTCTACAAGTTTTAAGCCTATACATATTTTCATGTTCCTTGGACACTAGCATCCCAAACATATACCTATGTTGATACATGTATTTCTCTAACACAAGTGTTCAGTGCCCTAATGTCATCAAATTTAAAAATGAAATGTATCTTCATGGTTAGCCTAAGTGATTTAATGTAAGTCACTTCTCCAAATGGATTGATATAAATACACGATCAATCCTCATTCATTCCTCACCTACTAAACACCTAACATACACCTATAAAAGACCTAAGACAACTTATCCAATAATTCAATCAAGCAATTGATAAATAAAAACTTTCCTATTTCTCTTATTTTCATATCATTCATAGAGACAACACATACACAGGTCTGAGGTACTGATGGAGAAGCCCAAGATCCCGATTTGACAAGTTACAAAATAGGTCACTATTGTACTTAATATCCACATATTGTATGAATCACACATATTCCAAAATGTAAGGGAGAACTATCTTAGTTTGAGGCCCTCTTCAAAGTATTGAATTTATAGGTAACACTCATTAATAAAAGGTGTTTAGGGTCAGCTCGACATTGTGTCCTCACTAACCCATTTTTTCCCAAGGTCACTATGAAGATGAAGACAAGGGTTTTACAATTTCAAGAGGAGTGACAATCTATGACCTAGATCTAAATGCACTAGAGAAAGGGTAAAGACAAGCTCAAAAACATCTAGGTGGTTATATTCTTTTCCATTAGGTATTTTGTACAAGACACCTACATCAAGTTTAAATATTAGTGTTGATGCAACCATCCCAGGACGATGCTAGTGTCTGTGACTCCAAAGGCACTCAAATATAGAATTTGGTGACTATTCAAGAATCTCCTTCCAATCTAATTCCTACCTATTCTAGATCTAGAATTATGTTAGCATCAAAATATATAAGTACATTGTTTCTTTCTCATTTCCATATATTGAATAGTTATACTAACATTTTTTAGCCTATCACAGTTTAATGAATTCTACATATATTATATTTGAGTTGAGCATCTAATTGACCTAAAATAGAGATATTTTATCACCCTTGTACCATAGGCTATTTCTATTCCCTTTAAGCCTTGATAACCCCAATTTTAATTTTTAGGGTTAAACACATAATGATAATGCAATTTATTTTCTTTAAAAAATTTAAACACATCAACACACACATATGCACACATGTACACAAACACACACACACACACACACACACACACACACACACACACACACATTGATTGATTGAAAAGTGCACTTTATTATATAAAAAACTTATATAATAAAATACAACTAGTCATACAAAAAACCAGGTGGAAGAGTCACACCCCAAAATCACACCAGGTTAAATAAGCCTTGGAAAAGAGACAAAGGCAACTAGAAGGCTAGACTGGCCAAAAATTCAAACATGTTCACACTAAAAAAAAAAAAAGAGAGATATTACACTAGAAAACCATATCATTAAGAAGTAAAAATGAACATGGTAGTAGGCAATGGAGGTGATGGAGGGTCCTGAGGCTTCCATCCCTATCCCCATCAGCTAAGGGGTCCTTATCCAAGCTAAGAGAATCCCATGCATCATTATATTATTCTTGAGTTTTTTGAATCTATTTACGAGTCTACTGAGGTGGATAAATGACAAGTGCAAGGTGAAAAAACTTATCCTACTAGGGAGTTACCTAGCCTCCTCGACTACCATTATCATGAAGAGATGACCCATGCCAAAGAGATGGCCAGTGAGAGTGGCGGGAGGAACTCCTCTAACTTTGAGACCTAAAACTATAGGACCATGAATACTATACTATGCTACCACATCCACATCCCCAAGAAGGAGTGTGATCGGTTGGCTTTCGAATGACAGCACAAGGGGAATTTCCCTAATGATCTAGTAGCTCCTGTAGGTGGTGAAGCTCCAACCATAATTTCTTTGTCTGACTCTAGATCTGAAGGGTAACATTGGAGATTACATTAATTTTTTAAAAAATTAAAAAACCAATTTCCATAGCTTCATGATTAAAAAAACCTTTATTTCTAGACTTATATATCTAAAATAAAATATCAATGAAAAAATATGCCAAAATAAATTGTATCTTTTAGGTAGAAAAGTTGAGTCCCCCAAGAGAGCCATTTTCTAGGTGCACATGTCAAGCCTGAATGGTTTAAAAAGTGAGTGAATCCATCTCCAAGTAGAATGAGCATGGGGACAAAACCAAAAAAGATGTTTAGTGGTTTTTGGACAATGGCAAGCATGACAAGTGGGATTGAGGACCCCCATCTACTTGAGTTGGTCTCCAGTAGGGAGTCCATGATACATAATACACCAGAGAAAGTGAGCTTTTTAAGGCTCCAATAGATCCCCGTAAATATTATTGAATCTCCTCAACTAGAAATGGTGAAGAGACTTAAGACTCCACCATCGATTGAGAACCTCAGTATCGATATGCTGGGGAGCAAGAATATTGTATCTCAACTTAAGGGCATAGCAACAAAATGGAGTGGTAGTAGGCCAATTCTAATCCTTCCACCATAGGGTGAGATAGGACATTCTAATTTTGTGTAGCTACTCATCATGTATGTCATTCTAAATTTCAAAAATAGATTCTTTTTCTTGTTTTTTAAGCTAAAACCTATCTTTCAAAATCTCACAAGGTAACCACTCCTGAGATATCTTACAGAAAAGATTACCAATGTGTTGACTACCCTTTTTGAAAAGCTTAATACTTTTTATCAAGGCACAAAGGAAAACAAAACATTGTGAAAATTGAGAATAGGGGACCACTAAAGAGAATGAGAATTAATAGAGAGGTTAGTTTTGAATCCATATCCAACCCAAACTAGGTGACATTTATGTCTTTACCAGGCCTTCCATATGCTCTATGTGACAAAAGAGCCAATGATTTTAACAAGCATAGGGGTGAGAAGGAGGTTATGCATGTCAAGCCCCCCGCCATGCCTCTTTTCCAAGAGGAGATCCTTGAGCAATGCAATTTTTGATAAGGATCTTCCAGGCTTCCTCTCCTTCTAATCCTTGAATAATCCACTCGACACTAAGAGCAATGCCTTGGAGCTTAATGTCTATAAGGCCCAAGCCACTTAATTCCTTAGGCCTACAACAAATGGTCTAAGACACTCTATGAAACCCTTGATGGCCCTTAGAATTGGCCAAGAGGAAATTAAGAAGAAGCTTTTCCAACTTGCCATAGGAAGCATTATAAGGGGCCTAACAAGAAGAATAGTAAACATGTGTGGCAGTCAAGAACTTAGAGTAGATCTAAAATTTCCTAGCTAGAGTACGAGGCTTAGCAATCCAATAGGAAATTTTTTGTTCAACCCTCTGTATGACATAATACCAAAGATCAACAAGGGAGGCCCGAAAGACAAAAGGATTACCAAGTAATTTAAATTGAACACTGAGGAGGATCCATTTCCATTGGTACCCCTCAAGCCAAGGGGATTTAGAAGACAAAGATTACCTATAGCGTTGGGTCTTTCTCCATTGGATGGAATATCTTAAAACCAAACAAAAAATATCAAGGCACTACCTGGTATTCCTAACTGACTCTTCATCTTTTTGAAGATTAAGAAAGGAGTCATCTACAATTTGACATTTAACCAATTGATGATATGAGGTAAGAAAAGAGATAATTTTAACCAGCCCCCTAAAATTATAGTCAGCCAACAAGGAGTTAAAACCTTATGCAACAAACACATAAAGGGTAGGGGCTATTGGATAACCTTGTCTGATTGATTTGTTGAGCTTAAACCTATGAGAATAGGCACCATTTATGGTGATGCACACTTTATCATCCTAAAAAAGCATGTTAATAGTGTGTAAAAATTTTGCTCCAAAGACAGGAGCCTGTAATATAGTGGTGATAAAGGGCCATTTCATATGGTCATAGGCTTTCTCAAAGTCAATCATGATAAAAAGCACTGTCTAATTGGAAGTTCTAGCCCATTCCATCCCTTCCCAAATAAATATCACATTATACATAATATAACGATTTTGAATGAAACCAATTTACTCACTCCTCATAATGAGAGGAAGGATATGTTTGATCTTAAGGGATAAAGCTTTTGTAATGATCTTATAGGAAACATTCAAAAGAGTAATAGGCCTCTAATTAGTTAGGACTTTTGGGTCTCTAGATTTAGGAATGAACTTGATATTGTCTTGATTAATTAGAGTCCCCAAAGAATTGTTATGCATAGCTTCAAGGTAAACCTAATGAAGGTCAAGGCCCACCGTGTCCCATAAGGAATGGTAAAACTCACATGGAAACCCATAAATTTTAGGATCCTTATCAGTGGCCATCTATGAAATAGTTTCCTTAAGATCATTAAGAATAATAAGTTGATCACAAGCGACTCTCTGGGCCTCTAAAATATTATAGGGCACAACTCCCAAACATTGGTAAAGGGCATCTTATCTCACAGAAGTAGCTGGTTGGGAGGTGAACACCTCTTGGTAGTGAGCTACAAATTCCTATAGCACATCAGGTAATTTGGTTAGGCATATATTTTCACCTTTAATGGCCTTAATCCTATCATCCAGCTATCGAGACTGAATCAAAACAAATAATTTCTTGGTCACTTTGTCACCAACTTTGAGCCAATGCATTCTAGCATGACGTTGAGCTCCTCTAGCATTGTAAGCTTTCACAACTTGAAATTTGTGATTCCATTTAGCTACACAAACCTATATCTTCACATTAAAAGGTGAGGCTTTTAGCTCTTGATAGGCTTTGATAAATTATTGATTGGTGGCATGATAAATAAGCCTTCTAAAGTAGGTAGTCTGTTTGCCATATATTTTAAGGAAGGTGAAAGTACATTTGATGGAATCACACATAATCCAACCAATGGACATGATGAGTCTTGGTGAAATATTTCATATACGACCAATGTGACTCAAGGTACAATCATGTTTGAGATGGGTGATGTTGAGGTAAAATTGGGTAGTAGGCACCCAAACTTGAGGATTAGTCCACTCAACATTGAAGCAAATAGGAAGATGTTTAGATAGAAAGGTGTCAGGTATAGCCAAGATCAATCGGTCCTATATAGGTGCAAAATAGAAAAGATCTTATTCTCATAACAAAGCTCGATCAAGTATTTTGAGCACCCTATCCTCACCTTTTCAAAATTTAGACCAAGTGAACTAGGGTGATTCTAAATCTTTCTATTGGTGGTGGTTGGGGTCAAACACCCCAAGTTTGATACATAGATAGAATCAAGCCTCATGTTATCCTACACACCACCTCATGGGAAGCTACCTTATTTGTCTTCTGGTGATCCTACCATATTGAAATCACCACAAATAATCTAGTGAGCATCTAGAAGCAACTCAACTAGCCATATCCATAATAAGGTACGCTCAACAACATCATTAGAAGCATAAAGATTAACTAACTCAATTATGTAGTTTTCAAAATAAAAAGTGTCTAAATCACTCAATTTAAGTGGTTGAACCCCTAAGAGATAATGTGTTGGACAACTTGGGTGCTAGTAGTGTCATCACCCCTTCTCTGCTAGACTCATGATGAGTGTCTTGATAGATGGCCCCAAGACAGATCACGTGAGTTGTAGTATAGAGCATGAAGTCGATAATCTTGACTTCTTGTAAGCATAAAATATACATGTTTGAAAAGAGTTGACAATTGATCCTGATTATATACTTATGCATTAGATTAGTAAGACCTCTCACATTCTATGAATAGACTAACATGGAGAACTATCAAGATTCATATCTCCCTCTTTTGTGAGGTCTGAGAGGGTTGAAAACTTGTTGAAAGCATAGGTTGAGATTCTCAAATCTCTTAAAGTAAAGGGTTTATATTTATGTGATCCATATTCATCTTTTCTAAGGGGTGAAAGGTTATGTGACCAATGTAGCAAAACTTTACGACTGAAGGTAACAAGGTTCGTAGAATCTAATCCATTCACCCCCAAAGGGGGTTATGAAGGGAGGCTAAGTGTAACAAATGTTGACAGAGGAACAATGGTAGTGGTCGCTTATGGTGAGTTTGAAATAGGTATAGGTGGTTGAGGCTATAGAGATAGAGGTGTTTTAGCTAAAGCAGTGACATCAACAAAGCCTTGTGATGGGAGAGAAGCATTGCTCCTGATAGGTGCTCTAAGAGTAGTATTTTTATAGTTAGTAACCATGGTCCACCCATCAGAGCTGATAACTAAGGTTTTTGGGTCAGACCCATTACATTCTTGGGACATGGTGGAAGTGGGGACCATGAGTGGACACTCCTTAAACATGTGAGACGATGATAAACAATGAAAATAGGTGTTTGAAAAATTTATGTGTAGTACTCACTGAGTGAAATGATTATCACCAAATTAAATATCAATAGATTCTTTGAGATCCTTAATAAGGTTAATCTCAACATATACCCTTCATTGGGGGTGAGTGGCATAAATTTAGACTATTCATGGAAAATGAACCACCCCAACAGCTTGATAAGCTGGTCTATAAAATTCCACAAGGGTAAAGGCAACCCAAAGAACTCAATCCAAAATGAGATTTCTAATTTGGCCTACTCTAAAACATGAAAATCCCTGGTCTAGTGAAAAAACAACCAAAGTGTTGCGTATGAACCAGGGCCCATGGTTTATAAAGGCCTTGTATTGGTCAGGGTTATTGAAACAAAATAGAAAAAATCCCTTGGTGAGGTTTTGGACACCTTCCAATTTAACCCCATGATTCTGCTTGTGGTTATGGACCCATTGTTTAAAGAGGCTCTCTAGGGGGACTAGACCAACAAAATAAGCAACAAGAGTAAAATTTTCAAAATAGCTACAAGCTTTATCAAACTCAAGCAATTCTAATACTACATCAGGCACATGTGTGTCTGGGTCAAGAGAATTACTTCATGATAGACCTTTGCAACAAATTTTTGTGTTTACTTTGATGCCATTCTTGCTATTGCTCCCACCAATAACACCTGCATCAAATGATGCAGAATGAGTGGTTTCAGCCATTTATAACAAGGAATGTGAAAAAAGGCACCCAAATGGTAGAGGGGGAAGCCAACCTAGCACAATAAAAGCAATTTTAAACCAAAAATCCTACCTTGATCTATAAAGATCGACAATATGATAGATGTGAGGGACAATACGTAGTCAGTGTCATCAAGTGTATGGTTGGGAGGCATGCATGTAGACAACTAAACCCTAGCTCATAAAACCCTATTTTATTTTATATAGCTCATAAAACTTTATTTTTGTATTAATTTCTATTGACTGAGTTTAGTGGTAAAAATAATTAAGATAGATTCAAATGCTACACAATAAGCAACTGATAGGAATAATAAACAATAACAAATGAAAAATTTAAAACTCAATTAAACTCTAAGGGAGACCACAAGAGATATATTTTATTCAATAACGATCATCTAAATTACTCTTTTCCATACAATTGCCTATAAAGTCTTTTAAATGATTCTTCACATTTCTTTGTAATCTTTGTAAACACTAGGAAACCATACACTAAGGTTATAGTTGTTGCATTAACCCTTTGAATCACCCCTTGACCTGCTTCGGTTAAATCATTTCTTAAAACCCCTTAACATACCCCTTCAACCCCTTTAACATACCCCATCTACCCCATTTGGCTAATTTAATCATATTTATTTTAAATAAGCCTATTCACACCTCCTCACCCAAACAATGGCTAATTGATCGACACCTAGCCTAAAGACCATTTATCACCTTGGCATTTAATGGCCTAACCTCATAAACTTCTTCCTCATGTATCCCCATGTACCTTTAATAATTTTTGACCAATTCCCAATGTCTTAACAATCAAACATAAGTATGAATGGCTAATTTTAGCTATTTTGACTACTTCTCCTTTAATTGACACCAATTACCCCTCGATCGGAGGTGCTTAACCAAGACCAAAACCAATCACCCCTTAAATAGCATTGACGTACCAGGACCTGTGACAATTACTTATTGCTAGCCTACAACCTTTTCTTGATAGGTTGAATCATGAAGGATGAAAGAGGAATCATTCAAAGCAATAACTAACAACTCTTGGTGGATAGAGATGAACTAGAACTAGTCCAAAAACATAGAAATCACTCCAACATCTCAAAGTTAAGGACTCAAGTACCATCACACTGCCCACATATCTCTAAGCTCCCAAGCAACTTACCGCTCAACTCCAAGATTTCTTCAAGCCCGTAACTACTAATCTAAGTATCTTATATTTTACACAAGTTTAGTTGTTTAAGTTTTAGTGGTTTTAAACTTAAACCCATTTCTAACCTCTATCCAAACTCTCTTTGTCTTGGAGTTCTACAACTCTAGACACTCACCCTTCCCACCAAACATCCACTAACCATTCTCAACCATTTGAATATCAAATACCTATATTTTATATCTCTGAGACCCTATCTTGTCTACATGACACCTAACTAGCACCAAAAAACCTACATAACCCTTCTACAACCAAGCCCAAAGCTTATTCTATCTAGAATCGACACCCTATCAAAACCCACAGTGACCGGCAATAGTCATCCTCAATGTACACTAGTTATATAATGATCGACACTGGTCACTATGTAAACTTATTTTTCCCAAAACAACAAGCTTAAACCACCTACCAATCTCAACCAAAAACCTTGTTTCTTATCCCCTATCACTAAATAATGTCAAGAGCAACCACCCAAACTAGATTTTAACAATTTAGCATTTCTTGTTAATGTTATTTTGTTAATTTACTTATTTATTGAAAAACATCTATTTCATTTTTGACTGGGAACTTAATGCAAACTATCTTTTAGCAACATTTTCACAACTTAACTTATTTAAAGAGTGGATTGACAGCTTCTGAAGAAGTTTACTTCTTCTTGGATCTAGCTTTCGCTAGGCAATCCACCCACCTACCTCACTAACACACCCTTTTCTATTTTTTCTCTTATTTACACGTCATCCTCCCTATCCACAGAGGAGATATACAAAATTGATTGGATTATGTGCACATAACTATATCATGTTCTTCTAAACCACACTATTTTTTTAAGTTTCTTCATCTTATAAAGAAAATAAAGCAAAAAATAGTGAAACAACCCTTTCCCTTATAGTGACTCTTTGACTCCTTACACCTCATATATCAATTTTCTCATTTTTAAAATTAATATCAAATAAGACTAAATATCATTTCCCCTTACCCATATTAACACTCACTCGGACCAAATAAGTATCTCAATCTGAGACACATAAAGACCTAAAAAATCAAATTTTTACAATTTTTATTCATTAAAAATGTATTTGAGAAAATATAAATTACTCCTAATTTTATTCATACTATCCAAGGCCTCGTATGTCAAAGCTTCCCACATCTCTATTCTACCTACCTAACCAAACCCCAAATACATTTATAATCTTACAAAATTGAAAATACGTTACTTTGTTTCAACCTTTCTAATTTGAATCACCTATTACATAAAAGGATATTTTATTTCACTCTACATATTGGTTAAATAAACACGACTATCAATAAATTATAAATCCATCTGAAGACAAGAAGGAGAATCTCATAGATATTATTATCTTACCACAACTAGTAATCTCTTGAAGCGCTTGTAGTAGCTGCCAACGTTTATATAAAAGAAGACAATGGAAACTTTATATATTAATAGTATTTGAAATCTACCTCTACTTCCTAGTTATCCTACCTCTGCATCATTACTTCCAATATCTTATTCCTCATTAGTCCGTTTCTCATATTTTGCATACCCTTTTCTTTCAACAATTGTCACATCTTCTCTTAGCAACCTCTCTTCTCTAGCATCTTTTTCTTGTATTTTTCCATCTCTAGCACTTTATTCTCTACTCTTAGTCCTATTGATAGTTACTTATGGGTATTTTGTGTTATGGCACCTTCTTTTTTGTTGCAGTTCCCTTTCTAGTCCCATAATTTTCTTCTCGCTCTGAGTCTTTTCACCTTTCATTTTTTGGGATTAGGTTCAAGTTCCTTTTACTCAGATATTTGACATTCAATTTCTCCTACACATAACCCCATGGTGTCTAAGTGACTACTCCATGTTGGCTAGAGTAGGCATCATGGCCTTTTCCACAACCAACATCTTTATAAACAAAGATAGTCACTGTCAAAATTTCTCTTTGATTCTATAGACAAATTGATGTTGTGCAGTCTTAAAAGATATTTATCTTTGTACTTTAAACTCAATAATTTAGCCATCAATTATAATCTTCATCCAATAATATACTACCTGGGACCAATCAATATATAGGTTATTCAGTCTTTCTAATTTTTCCTTGATCAAGACTATAAATTATGTTCTAATACCAAAGTAATAGTATTCTAATATAGTTAGCCATGCACCTAACAAGCTAGGAAACTCATACTATAAAATTTCATAGATTTTTAGATAGAGGTGATCTTAGATAATCCCCTCTTCAATTTTTTTGGCTCTTCATGCTTCTTCTTTTATAAAGTTTTGGATTCTCTCATCTAACCATCTTTCTACATCTCTGTTCCCTAGCAACAATCTTAAAACTCTTTTCTAATTATATGATTTTAGGGCATTTATAAAGGAGTTAAGCCTTGTTCAACTCTTAGTTTCCTTATGACAACTTGCATAAATGCATTTACTTTGGCTACGAATTGATAATATTTACATTGCACACTAGCTTCTCCATTCTTTGTTTCTCCAAAATGAGGTAATCTTTTGTTTGGTGTAAACCTTCAACCTTGTAGTATACATAATAGACTTATCTATAAGAGTTGGTGAGATAGTTCCTTGTATAATGACTATAT